>LPNX010594191.1:265408-324671 GCA_001517045.1 Pseudotsuga menziesii | reverse complement strand
AATCTACTTGAAATGGGGAAATGGATACAAGTTTTTGAAACACAGTCTTTCTATTTGAGAGAGAGAGAGAGAGAGAGAGAGAGAGAGAGAGAGAGAGAGAGTCTGGTTTGTGTGTTTCAACAGTCTTTCTATCTGAATCATTATTTTTTATATGCTTACTCCCATATATTGCATCCATTTAATAACAGTTGAGTTATGAGTGATTGAAAGAGTGAGTGTATCAATCACAAATCCCAGAGATACACTCTGCAACCCCAAATATTTCTTGTCATGTATCTGTTACGGTGTAGGAAGCTACGCTACATCTACTTTGCAGTTTATTCCTTGTGCATACATCCAGATTCAACTATTTATTGAAAGTTAATCTCGAGATTTATAGTTGAGGGTGATTTAGGGGCTTATTCTTGAAGTTTATTTGAGCTTGGTTTGATTTCATTTTTAGTGAAAATAACACCATATTGGTCTCGTCCATGTTGACTTGCATACTTAATTCCATGCAAAAATTATTTAGTGTTAATAGGTGTTCTTGTAGGTTACATAATGTCTTGGATAATATAATGACATCATATACATATACTAGGATATTTATTATAATCCCTACTATATTTACTATTTTCCCTCTCTTATTGATATATTATTCTATTTTATCCATATAAAATCTTGTTGAGGCATCGGGTGTGTATGTGGCTGAAAAGGGTCCAAGGCTCACAACAGAGGATGAAAACCCAGCCAAAGGCTTTAGGTAATCCTACGCAAGTAATACCTTGTCCTCGAGTTGTTTGGTGTGGTTAACACCCATGGATATTTGGCCTCCGCTGGAACTCTTTGAGTCAATGAGTTTAGATCTTGGAGGGATCCATATTCCTATGAAGGAAAACTGGATTGATGAAGGAAATAAAAGGAAAATGCAATCTATCTATGGAAGAAATCTAATTTAGGTTTATACTACTCTAAGAAAGGTATTTGGTTTGTTCACAAGTCAACCTGAGATGTAAGACAGATAAGCATTTAATCAGATTAACAGAAATGTAAACAAGATCATTTAATTTTCATTTAACTCACAATCAATTAATGAAAATTAACTGACAACAACTTAAAACTAACACATTCAAGGTCAACCTACATCTAACTATGTCAATTAAAAAATTAACATATATGTTATCTAATTTACTATGTGATCACTTAAAGAAATATATAAACATTTCAACAAAATAAACTCTTTAAAACCTTATCAGTACATAAATCACTAACAAAGAGAAATCAAGGCTGTGAATAAATGCACTCATTAATTGCAAAGGACTAAGAGTAATATTGATCCATATGAAATAGGAAAAATCATAATTTGTTAAGGAAACTTAATCAAATAAATAACAAAATATAAAAAAGGATATCATTACTGTATTAAATAAAGTTTGCAAAAAATTACAAAACCTCAAGTAAACAGAGGTATTTCTAGTCTCTTGCCCAGATTTTTTCCTTTCAAAAAAAAAGTCCTTCTTACATGTGAAACCCACCCTTTAAATACTTATTACAATGAGTAGATTCCCATCAAATTGGTATCGAAAAATATAAATAAAACAAATATCCAAAGAAATCCTACCATCTGTTCCGAATCCATAACAATTCCTCAATGTTAGGATAGTTAGCTAATTCGAAACCAAGTTGAGCATCACATTTATAATTTTCCATTTCGTTTTTAGCTAAGTTATGCCAGATGCAGATGTAAATGTGGATCTTTCCCTCAATATCTAAAGTTTGTCTAATTAACTTATCCACGTCTTCAATGGTGATATGATCGAGTCCCTCGATTTTCTCCTTTGCTTCATCTCGTCAGCGTTCAACCTGCTCAATCATCAGTCTTGACGGACAGGTGTTCTCAATAAAATCTAATGTGGGAAAACACAATAGAATTATGATACCATCAACAACATACCACCTTCTTCCACACACGGCCTATGCTTTCTTGATAGTATTTTCAACCATCTCATTAAGTTCAAGCCAAGCACTTAGTACAGTTCTCACCTTTTTCAGCTGAAAAATGCTGAGGATGATAATGTTTTTTGGCTTGTCCTTCATATATATTTTCCAATCTACAATAGCATCATAAACTTTGGATGCTTGCTCTCTCTTTTCTACCCGATCCTCAATTACAACAACCATCTAACCAAAAGCAATATGGGTTTCATAAATATCATTCAAAGTCTGGAACAAGTCAGTTATTAACTCATAATGCTCCTAATTTGTTCTGATAGCTAATTATTTAAATTCCTCTTGTGAAAACCTTGAGAACGAAGAGGAAGCTACACTTGCAATTGCATCTTTGCATTGCTTTTCAAGTAAGGATATCTTCTGTGTAAAGGTCACATTTGCAGTCTTCTCATTTTACAGCTCAGCCTAAAGAGAAGCACTTTTGACCTGTAGCTCATTATACTTTTCCTCATATGTCTTCATAAGATCAGCAACATGAGCCTCATGTTCCCTTATAGTATTTTCAATATCTTCCCTTAGCTTGCTTATCTCTTCTTTTCTCCTATCAAACTCCATGTTCAAAATGTTAAAAGCATGGAGGTTGGCACCTATGAATGCACCCAAGGAAACAGCAGTATCTACTGCATCTACCTGTGGGTCACCAGACTGCTGAGTCCATAATATTTTATCAGTGATAGATACATCCATACCAATTTTATCCCTAGTCCTCTTTTTGCCCTTTTTAACCACTGCATTATCATACTTCCTATAATAATAATCCCCAAGAGAGATGACAATGTATTCATCAAAATCAGCTCTTGAATCAGTGGATTCAGAAGTCCCAACCACTGTGGATACAAAAGAGGATATCCAAGAGATGATAGGAGGGGACATGGGAATAGTAATGTGAGTGGTGGGAGGAAAAATGTTTTGAATAGCGGCTACCTCAAAGGTTGGAGAGAAGAGTGGGGTTGAAGTTTTAGAGGATGGGAAATGGGTGTTGACAGCTGAGAGTGGTGAGGAAGGAATCAAGATCTTTTTTAGGACTATATGATGATGACAGAGTAACTAAGGGGACCTGTAGAGGAATACTAAAAAATGGTACTTCTGTAGTGGCAGGTTGCAGCATAGGGGTTTGCACAGAAGCAAATGTGATAGATACAGATGTAGAGGTCAAAGCCTCATACAACTAAGACAGTGTAGGTGATAGGGCTGCTCCAGCAAGTAAAGTAGGCAAAGTCTGAATGGATGAAAGGACCAATGCTGAAGACAAGGAGATAGAAACAAAAGTAGATTGTGAAACTGTAGGGACATGGATAAAATATTTCTTACCATTACCATTGAGAAAATTTGTGAATGGTTGCAAATATTGGTCCACTTCTTCAGTGACAGGAGTGAAGGCTATTAATTCTTCTTCTAAGTCAGACTCAACCAAATTTATAGTAGGAGTTAGAGAGGAAGAGACCCGCATATTCAGTCTTTAAATGGATTTTCCTCAACCCTTTCTTAATCATCATTTGGTTGAGTGACTATAGTAGTCACCTAGATATCAGCAACAGTTTGAGTAGCTGCAGCTTCAACTATAGCTGCTTGAGTGTCCAGCATAGAGGTCATCATTGCTAGCTTCTATCTCAAATGTTTTGAGGTATGCATCAAGGATTTCAACTATTGAGCAACTGCTACCTCCAGGAGGTGTTCCATTAGAGATTTACCTTTGTCCCCATCTGGATGGGTTTCCACTGATGGAAATTTTGTTGCTTGGGATTCCTTTTCTTCTCTATCCTTTCTCATTTTCTCCAAGCGGTCCATTTCCATTGATCTGTAACTCTGAATCCTACGATTTAAGTTCTTTTTGATGTTGTAAGATGTGACTTTGCTCATCTTTTATTTTGGCTTTAGCCAAGACTTCAGAAAATGTATTGACACCCTTGTAAATGGAATCATCGAGAAGTTCCTCATTCGCATAAGCAATTTTAATATGGTGTTGCTTAAAGTGAGCATCGAGGAATCCCTTGGGATCATGCCTTCTCTTGCTAGCAAAGCTGAGCTTCAAGGAAACTATCTGTTCACCAAGTACTGCAGACCAGGTTGAAGTTGGGATAACCAAGAATCCAAGGTTCAAAGGGAATTTGGGCCAACCTTTTCTTTTAGGGCCAACGAGTTTCTTATAAAACCCATCAGTGACAGTCTGGAAATCCACTTCTTCTAGGACCAACCTGTCAGGGACAATCCTGGGCAACATGTGAACAGTGTTGCCACCCCAAATCCTGATGTACGAAAAATACTCACCAATGTCCCAATCACCCATTGTAACAATGAAATTTCTGGCTTTAGCTAAAAATGCGGGAGCTTCCTTTTTGAAGATTTAAAAATAGATGTTGGTGCGGAAGTGTTCACATATATCATAGAACCTAGATGCATAGTTAGTATCCCATAATTATAAATAATAAATGGGCATCGGGGGATCCGGTAAAGTCCAGTTCCATCCCAAATTGGGATATTGGAACTCAATGTAAAATACATAAAAAATGAATGCCGAAAAGAAGAAATTGGGCTTCTTTCTGGTAGTGGCCTTCTAGTAGTATTGGATAGAGATTTTGAGTTGCCAAAACATGATGACCTAATGGAGGCCATTCAACCTTCAACAAAGAATAATTAGGAAGGCCATACAGTCTACATAACATGGTTGTCAATAAGGAGTAGGGTTCTTTGAACTAGGTGACAGGGTAAAGGTCGTCGGCCCTCTGCAATAATTTACCAGGTTCGTGCATCCAAGATTTTAACATTTCCTCAAAATTGAACCTGGTCTTAGAGGATTGAACACATTCAATAGTAAGAGGTTGAATGGCTGGCTTAAGGGCATAAACCCTGGTAAATACCTCAAAATGGAAATTGGCTAGCTGTGACCCCATACTATCATTGAAGGAACGGTATTTGGGGTTCACGTGTTTCGTGATCCATTTGACTGCATAATTATAGGGGAGGATAGTAGGTTTCGAAGCAATGGAGTGAAGTCCAGAATCCTTGATTCTTTTGTAGTCCAATTGGTTGTTTTGGATATCAGAAAAGTTGTCATTGTTAAAAATTGCGTAAACCCTAGGCCATTCAATCTAGTAAGTATCAATGATTCTACCACTAGTGCCTGATAAAATACCAAAGTTCGGGTCCTTGGTTAACATATCCTTCTGAAGGCTTTTGCAGCGGGTAATTCTTGCCATTCTTGGAAATTGGAGAAAACTTTGTTTAAAAACAACATGACGCAAGAAATCAAAGCTAATTCAAGCTAAACTATAGTAATCAATTTGAATGAAGAAATAACTAAGACACTAACCTATAATAAAACTAGACTATGACGATGTTTCCTGGTAAAATCGCAGAGAAAATTCACGTAGCACAGTAATTCGCAACAGTAAAATGGTAAAGAAATCGTAAAAGACCAACCTATATATAGATTTTCTATGGGTCAAATTAGAATCGTAGGATTAAAATAAATGGACGGTTGAGATTAAACCTTGTGGGATGCAGGGTCATAACACGAGATTCAAATTTTATTAACATCCCGTAATACGTATTCCGGAATTGCGGGATGCAGGATGATAAAAGTACCAAAGTTTTATTCAATCTCTTCCGCAATCCGCATCTCGCAATTTGTGGGTTGCAAGTTGCGGGACCACGCAACAAAATAAATCAATCAAATTACTCCCGCAATCTGCATTCCACAATTTACGGGTTGCAGGATGACACACTATACTTATAAAAATGCTCCCGCATTCCCCAACCCGCAAATTGTAGGATGCAAGTTGTAGGATGGGAAACTCGCAAATAATAAAATTCAAGCTCTAGCAATCCACAATTTATGGGTTGCGGGATCACACAATTTTTGTAAAAGATAGTCTTCTGCAACTCGCCAAAAGCACACAAATCATGCATAAATCCCAAAAATTCAACTAATTTAAATAAAAGAAACCATGATAAACGTTATGGGGACCCCAAAACGACTTAAGAAATTCAGAATAGTTACCTTTGTATGTGTAATTGGGGCTCCCGTGTTTTGGATAACATGGGATCTATTGTACCTACAACAAATGTCGACTAGCTAGGAAGAACCGGTTATCTCTGTAAAACAAGAACTCTTTCGCATACAAAACATGTTAGTAACAAAAATGATAACCTGAAACTTATAGAACATGCTTATGTGGGGATGCAACCAACAAGGAGGATTATTAAAAATGATTCGTACACTCCCATCCATAATCAATTTAAATATGATGCAAATTTGATTCGGGGGCATGAAGGATAGAAAATATCTCTTACCATCAATCAAGCATAGGCACACAGTTTAAGTTGAACCTGAAATCAAACCTAGGCATATTTTGGATTTCAAACATAAGTCACCAAGATTTTCTCTTTTTTTTATATTAGAGAATTGAAAGACTTTATCAACATAAGACCACTGCTCCAATATGGTGATCAGTTCTGTTCACAAACCTGATCTGGAAACTGAACAAACGAGCTCGGTAAGGAGACTTCTTGTCTTCCAGCTGTGACACTGAACACAACTATCATGGCTTGGGAACCATCTAATGATAATTTCAGTCCCAAGTCAAATCCATGATCATGGAAGGGATGGATTGTGATAAGACCCCTTTGTTCTTATGTACAATAATTGTCTTACAGAAACAACAAGTATTTATTTGCATATGGATTGCAAGACACTACCATGGCTTGGTATCCATATAACAACAGTGTTACTCACTGATTCTTTACAGATCATGAATGGACAGACCTGTGATAGGATCTCCCATCTTCCACAGATACTGAAATCCATCCTCCTAGTTTCATGGCAAAGATGTCATTCCACCAAGAATCTATGAACCTAATGGGCCGGATCATGAGGAGACCCCCCATCTTGCAATCCATAATTTTATTTTTTGTGTGTGACTATGATAGAATCTAGAATAGATAAGGGTGACTAGGTTATAAAGGTATGTTGTAGTGCATTAATGAGACATGAGACAAGAGGAACCAGTTACCTTCATGGCCTTCACCGTAGAATAAAGCTTATGTAAGGATATTGATCAAGATAGAAATGTATTAAACTGGAATTGTGCACTTCTTGGAAGCCATCAACATATAAAACAAATCCTGATGCAAGATAAGAAAAGATTGAAACTGACAACGTATTGAAGTTTAGAGTGCTGAAATATTGAGAGAGGCTGATTTTCCGCCATAACCGAATGTGCAGGACAAAAAAATTGCTAATATCAAGCATAAATTCAAAACAAAGAAAACAAGCAAAAGAACACACCACACCTATGTACATGACTCATGAAAATTTTTAGACAAAATACTTTTTAAGCAGGAAAACATTCACTGGGTAGGTGTCGATGACTCCCTCCAATGTCTGTAACCGAACAGTGCTAGGACCAATATTTTCTATAATAATGAAAGGTCCCAGCCAAAGGCGTTGGAACTTGGTGTACTCCTTATTGTCTTTGTGCTGCTTATCCCACCTTAATACTAAATCCCCTACTAAAATTTTTTTTTCAGAGGAGGATTTCTCATCGAACCATTTTTTTACCAATAGTTGATGTTGATAGAATCTGTTCTTAGCTCTTTCCCTATCTTCCTCTAACTTAAGCATAGTATCAATCCTATGCTACAGTGGGGATGAATCATCCTCTTGGATGGATTGGGATAACTGTAATGAGGGGATGGTGAGATTAGATGGCAGAATGACTTCGTTGCTATAAACCAGAAAGTAAGGGGAGTTACCAATGTCCACCTTGAGAGTGATTTGGTCTTCCCAAAGAGAATTGTAGAGATGGGTATGCCAATCTTTGTGATGGGAGGCCACTGTATTTTTCAAGATGTTTATCAGCTTTTTGCTGGAGGATTTTGCAAGTCCATTTCCCTGGGGGTAGTAGTTGGCAGAAAATTTATGCTTGATCCCTTTTTCAAGGGCGTAGCTAGTTAGGTCAATGGATGTGAAGTATGATGCATTATAAAAAATGAGATACTGAGGAGTTCCAAACCTAGTGACTATTTTATTTTCAAGAAAGGAAATCACTTGGTTCGTATTACACAGTCTAAGAGGGACTGCTTCAACCCACCTGGTGAAGTAATCAATGGCCGTCAAAATGTACTTGTGTTGTAGAGAATACACAGGGTTGATAAGTCTGACAAAATCCAATCCCCATTGCTGAAATGGGAACTAGACTGCTACTAGCTGCAAAGGGAAAGAAGGTTTTCTGACTTTGTCAGCACACTTCTAGCAAGGCTCACATTTTCTGACATAGGCATGAGCATCCCTGAATAAGGTAGGCCAATAATATCCCTCCCTAATGATTTTTTTGAGCCGTCGTCTCTCCTGAGAAATTCCCACCTATAGGTCCTACATGAAATTGGAAAAGGATATCATCAGTTTGGTCCTTTTCTAAACACCTAAGAAAAACTTCATCATAGTTTTTTCTAAATAGAACATTATCAATAAGTTGATAAGGAGCTGATTTTAGCATTAATGTTCTACGTTTTTTAGAGTCAAGGGTTTCAGGGGAAAATACATGATTTAAAAAAAACTTGATGTGGTCATACCATTTAGATGTTGCCATTTCAATTGCATTAACAGAACCTGTAGGTATAGCTTCCTCCTGCTCCCAATTGGTTTGTTGATCTTCACGATCATTTGATTGGGTAGAGAGTAGACACACACATTGTCCTTTAACTATATTTGTTGTCTTGATCTCCAAATCATATTCCGTCATCCAGTGAGCCCTTTTTTCACCTAATTCCTTCTCGATGAGGACATTTTGAATGGCCGTGTATGGGAAAATCACCTTGGTCCTCAACTTCAATAGGTATGGCCTATAATGCTTCACTAATTTATAAACTGTGTAGGTCTATTTGTTGACTTGGGAATAGTTGAGTTCAGCTCCTTTAAACGTTGAGATCATGAAAGAAATGAGGATCTCAATGTCCTCATGATTCTTCTGTGTTAGGATAGCTGTGTAAGAGAAATTGGTAGCAAAGGCATAAAGTATAAAATATTGGCTGAAATATGGAGCCATTAGAGCGGGTGCTTCTGCTATGGCTCTTCTAATTTCAACAAAGGCATTCCTCTGTTCTTCAGATGATTTAAATTGTACATCATTTTTAAGTAAATGTTGCAAGGGTTTAACAACTTGGGAAAAATTTGGTACAAATCTGTAGATGAAATTGATCTTGCCCAAGAAAGACTGCATTTCTTTTCGGTAACTAGGGAGGCCGATATTTGAGATTGCTTCAGTGTGTTCTGGATCAATGAACATGCCTTCCTTGGAGACAATGAAGCCTAACAACTTACCTTTCGTAACTGTGAAGATAGACTTCTTGGGATCGAGGGAAATCCCATATTTCCTGCATCTTTCAAACACCTATTTCAAAGAAGACAAATGTTCATGTCGTTTTTTAGAATAAATTGTTAAATCATATAAATATACAATGACAGAATCATGAATTAATCCCCTAAAATCTATATCCATATCTATATGGAACGTATCTCCTGCTTTTATCAGCCCAAATGGTATTCTCCTGTAGGAAAATGTTCCCCAAGGGGTTCAGAAGGATATTTTAAGTTGGTCATTAGGGCAAACCAGAACTTGGTTGCACCTTGAGAAGCCATCAAGGAGTGAGAACATTTCAGATCTAGCTACCTTCTGTAAAATATGCTCCATGGGAGGAACCGGATAATTGTCCTTCTCAGAAACTCTGTTCAAGTTTCTAAAGTTAACACATAGCCTGATTTCCCCATTCTTCTTTCGAACGGGTACTAAGTTGGAAATCCATTGCATGTGTCTAACAGGAAATATGATTCTTGTTTCCAGTATCTTATCGAGTTCTTTCTTGATAGAATGTTCCAAGCTGGGATGCATCCTCCTCATCTTCTGTTAATACGGCTCCATTTCAGGTTTCATCGGGATATTGCGGTGCATGATGCTGGTATCGAAAGTTCTGAGTTCATCATACGTCCAGGAAAGTACATCTTTGAATTCCTTGTATAACTTGATAAATCTTCTCCTTTCTTCATCAAAACAATGAATTCCAAGGTTGATAAAGAGAGGATTTTGTTTAGTTCTCAGATTGACAGTTGTATAATTAAGGGTTGAGCTCTGGGTCTTACATTTGGTGGTTTTCCTGAACTTGTCTTGTAGATCGTAAAACTTTTCTACACTGATGATGGACTTGGGAATGATATTGGAAGGGTAGGACAAGGATTTTTCATGATCAACCTCATCAATAGCCATGCCTTGAAAGGTGTCTTGGGATGAAAGAAAATCTAGTATATGTTGGTCATCGCCGAACACTTTCCAATTCGTGACATTGTCAGGAATGGAAGGCCTGTACATCAAATCAATTGAAAACGTTTGTGGAGACAAACCTTCATGAGGGATTAGCCTATATGCAGTATTTTCCTATAGACCAACGTCGAAATTTTGTGATCTAGGACAGACTTGATATTAAATGCTAGAAGAGATTTAGTCAGTCCTCTGATCAACCTTTGATAATTGATTAAACGAGGAGGCATGCAATGTATTTGGTTTCTTATCTGCTTTACTATAATCTCAAAGTCTCCTATGCATTCAATCACCTTTGCACCCAAGTCAATGGCCTTTCTGAGTCCTTGGACTAGTTCCTCATACCTAGCTACATTTTTGGTGCATTTAAACTCCATTCTACATACGATCATGGTCTTGGTCCCATTTGGATCAATGATGACACATCCTGCACCTGCTACATCTTTAGACATGTAGCCATCAAAGAATAAAGTCCAAACAAAAGAATCAATTCTAAAATTAGTATTTACATTATAAACATTGTGTACAATAGTACTAGAGAATGGTACAGAAGTTAGATGAGTAATTTGGGACTGTTTCTGTACATTCTCTACTGGTGAAATATCAACAGGAAGATCTCCAAAGAATGTATTGAATGTAAAATGTTCAATTTGAGCACTAAAATAGCATACAAATTCATTGGAGCCGTCAAGATTGGTCACCATTTGTTTCATAAATGGTTCCTTGTTAACCTTAAGTTTGTTGGGCTGTCCATTTAGGGGTAACCATAAGTGAGACCAATCGGTGGCAAAGTAACCTTTCATCTTTTTCGACCAATCTCTGCTTAACCACATACCGTAAGTTTCTGGGATGTCTGGGATCACGATGTCAATGGTTTGATGAATTCTGGGATCTGCAAACAATATTAGTAGAACATTTCTTAGCCTTCCTACAAATTTAAGCTTAGACCTATCGTTAGAGGAAATTTGAGGTCTAAAATGGGCCTCCTAAGGAAAATAACAAAATAATAGTTAAAATAATAAAATAATAGTTATTAATTTTGGAGGAAGAATGAAAAAACTACTTTTTTTGTTCATATTTTTGACATATCTCCCCATGTTTTTACTCAAATTCCGAGCGGGAGAGCTCGTTGGATGCAGAATTTAATTCCACATCCTATGAGTACCCACACTGCATACTTTTTACGGACTCCGCTACCCCAAAAATAATAAATACTTGAAAAAACATGATGATGACATCATTATCACATTTTTTTCAGGTATTTCTTATTTTTGGGGTAGAAGGGTTCGTGAAAAGTATGTAGTGTGGGTACTCGTTGGATGCAGAATTAAATTTTGCATCCAACGAGCTCTCCTACTCGAAATTTGAGTAAAAACACAAGGAGATATGTTGAAAATACAAACAAAAAAAGTAGTTTTCTTTTATGACAAATATGTCAATTCAACCATTATGGTGGACTCATTTTATTGAAATCCTATTGTTTCCTAAATTCCAGCTCACAAAATTTATTGTTGGCATGTTTTCTTATAAGGCTGATATTAGACCCTAAATTTCCTCTAATGCCAACTCGACAATTTGGATAGGGAAAGGTTCCCAAGTAGCATTCAACTTTTTACAGATAGAAAGAGGCATCACATTAAATGAGGCACATGACTCTATTATGCAGTTGTGTACATTCCTATAGAAGATCTCAAAAGTAAGTAAGAAAGGAGTGATCTCCTTACTTCTAGGCTTCTGATTGTTTCGTCTAGGGGAAGATTCAAGGTTATTATTTTGAGTTTCCCTAGGCTGCTTTATTATCATGCTTTTAGGCAGGGAATCTCTTATGGAAGGGATTTTGAGAAGATCAAATAACGATATATTGGCTTTGACTCTTTTTAGATCCTCAGCCAAATTGTACTCAAGCTCAGGAATGACAGTATCTTTCTATGGTTGGGAATTGCCTTTGTTGGGAATCGATGTCACATGTGGTGGTTCATATGGAGGTGGCCCTTTAGATCTAATGTTGTGAGTATGTTGTATATTGAAAACTATGTCAGGTTCTTCTTCCTCTTCTTCGGAAAAGAAACTTACAGTGCTAACCTATTGGTCCTCTTCCTCTTCTTCTTGGGGGGGTTGTGTATCCTGAATTGATTGGTCGTCGAAGGATTCAAGGGTGTCTTGTGTTCCTACATCCAAGGCTTTCAACATAAAAGATTTATTCTAAAGTTAATCCCTCACTGGGATTGGGAGGTGGTGTATTTTGAGGAGGTTGGTTAGGTCATCTGAAAGGTGGCCTGGAAAACCCCTATTATTAGCTTGATTTTCATTATTAGTTTTCTTGAGATCCACCATCTCATTAGACATTTTCTGAAGGAGATTATTCATGTCATTCATATTGAAAGGATCTTGACTCGCAACAGTGGGTTTAGGGAAGTTGTCAAATTTCTTATGGGAAGTATCTGCTTGTTCAGATGATGTGTCAAGGTTGTCCTTAAGGTAGAACATGTCCTTTTCTAATTGAATGGATTTACAGAAAACCTCCTACGATATTTACTTACGATCCCTTTTTACCCACATGGATATCTGAGTCGAAAGACCCTTGATATAGTAATCTACCAATAATTCCTCAACAGGGAGGACAATAGTGGGAATTATATTTTTCAAATATGAAAACCTCTATTATAATCTTTGACCCATTCTTTCCCTTTGGTATTCATCAAAGAAAGCTCTATAACTAAATCCTATGGGGTCTAATCATCCCCAAATTTCTAAGTGAAGAGTTCTGAAAACACATCCCATGATGGGATGGAACCGGCTTCTACGGAAAATACCATATAGAAGCTTTTCCCTCAAAAGTATAAGGGAATAATATGCAAACTACATCTTCATGTATTACATTTTTAAGCCTGATCGCCTGCATAAAGGTTTTGATGTGGTCTTCCACAGGGATTTTTTCATCTGGGTTATACTTCGAAAGCCACTTCTAAGGATTTTTAGGTAACCTATGCTGATCACGTAAGACAGAAACATCATCTACATCTAGTCAGGGCCTGTTAGGTCATTTTTCAGCCAGGGGAATATATTATTTTGATGTGGTTGAAGGTTCTGAGTCTGACGATTCCTCTGAGGAAGATGAAGAAGAAGGAGGGGAAGGTGGTGGTCCACCTGCTGGGATGTTGTGTTGAGGAGTATTTGATTCTTGAAAACATGAGTCAAGATCTATTCCAGGGGTCGATGGCTGACTGGAAGAATTGTTATGCTCTTCAGTGTTTTTGTCACCTGGATCTTGGTTATCTTGACTATTAGCCTGGGGATTTTTTTTTGGGAGACGCCCCTCAGCAATCCGCTGTCAAAGTTGGGAAATGCTATCAGAATTACCTTTCAGTAGTTGTTTGAATATAATGGGCCCTAAGGTAGGTGATACAATGAAATAGCTATTTTTGGGAGCTCTTTGTTCATTCACAGGAGTAGCAGGGATGGCGTCTGAACTTGGTACAATTAGTTACCTTGACGTAGACGCCTGAGTGTGACTACGGGTGGTAATTGGGTCTCTTGCTGGAGCAGGTTTTTCGGTATTCTGTTTAGATATTGTTTGCTTCAGGCCCTCCTTCTAGAGCCAATTGTTGAGGCCTCGGGTGTGTATCTAGATGAAAAGGGTCCAAGGCTCACAATAGAGGATGAAAACCTAGCCAAAGGCTTCAGGAAATCCTACTCAAGTATTACCTTATATTTGAGCTATTTGGTGTGGTTAACACCCACAAATATTTGGCCTGTGCTCGCACCCTTTGATTCAATGAGTTTAGATCTTGGAAGAATCCATCTTCCTCTGAAGGAAAACTGGATTGATGAAAGAAATAAAAGGAAGATGCAATCTAACTATGGAAGAAATCTAATTTAGGTTTATACTACTCTAAGAAAGGTATTTGGTTTGTTCACAAATCAACCTAAGATGTAAGACAAATAAGCATTTAATCAGATTAACAGAAATGTAAACAATATCATTTACTTATCATTTAACTCACAATCAATTAATGAAAATTAACTGACAACGACTTAAAATTAACACATTCAAGGTCAACCTGCATCTAAGTATGTCAATTAAAAAATTAAGATATATGCTATCTAATTTACTGTGTGATCCCTTGTAGAAATAGATAAATATTTTAACAGAATAAACTTTTAAAACTTTATCAGTACATAAATCACTCACAGAGAGAAATCAAGGCTGTGAATAAATGCACTCATTAATTGCAAAGGACTAACAATAATATTGATCCATCTGAAACATGAAAAATCATAATTTGTTAAGGAAACTTAATCAAATAAATAACAAGAGATATGAAAGGATATCATTACTGTATTAAATAAAGTTTGCAAAAAATTACAAAACCTCAAGTAAATAGAGGTATCTCCAGTCTCTTTCCCATATTTTTCCCTTTCAAAAAAAAAGTTCTTCTTACATGTGAAACCCACCCTTTAAATAATTATTACAAGGATTATATTCCCATCAAATTGGGATCGAAAAATCTAAATAAAACTAATATCCAAGGAAATCATGGCATCTGTTCCAAATCCCTCACAATTTCTCTATGTTGGGATAGTTAGCTGATTTGAAACCAAGTTCATCATCACATTTATAATTTTCCTTTTTTTTTTTAACTAACTTATGTCAAATGCAGATGTAAATGTGGATATTTCCCTCAATAGCCAAAGGTTGTCTGATTAACTGATCCAAATCTTCAATGGTGATATAATTGAGTCCCTGGATTTTCTCCTTTGCTTCATCTCGTCGATGTTCAACCTGCTCGATCATCAGTCTTGGAATACAGGAATTCTCAATAAGATCCACTATGGGAAAACACAATGTCTCCATGATACCATCAACAACATACCACCTTATTCCACACACGGTCTGTGCTTTCTTAATAGTATTTTCAACCACCTCATTAAGGTCAAGCCAAGCACTTAGTACAATTCTGACCTTTTTCATCTGAAAACTATTGAGGATGATAATGTTTTTTGGCTTGTCCTTCATATATCTTTTCCAATATACAATAGCATCATAAGCTTTGGATGCTTTCTCTCTCATTTCTACCTAATCCTCAAGTACAACAACCATCTGACCAAAAGCAATATGGGTTTCATAAATATCATTCAAATTCAGCAACAAGTACGTTATTAACTCATAATGCTCCTGATTTGTTCTGATAGCCAATTCTTTAAATTCCTCTTGTGAAAACGTGGACAATGAAGAGGAAGTTGCACTTGTAGTTGTATCTTCACATTGCTTTTCAAGTGAGGCTATCTTCTGTTTAAAGGTCGCATTTGCATTCTTCTCATTTTGTAGCTCAACTTGAAGAGAAGAACTTTTGACCTGTAACTCATTATACTTGTCCTCAGATGTCTTCATAATATTAGCAACATGAGACTCATGTTCCCTTCAATTATTTTCAAGCTCTTCCTTCAGCTTGCTTATCTCTTATTTTCTCCTGTCAAACTCCTTGTTCAAGGTGTTAATAGCATGGAGGTTGGCACCTGTGAATGCACCCAAATCAACAGTTGTATCTACTGCATCTACCTGTGGGTCACTAGATTCCTGAGTCCAAACTATTTGATCAGTGATAGATACATCCATACCACTTTTATCCCTAGTCCTCTTTTTGACCTTTTTAACCACTTCTTTATCAAACTTTCTATAATAATAATCCCCAAAAGAGATGGCAATGTCTTCATCAAACTCAGCTCTTGGCTCAGTGGATAAAAAAGTCTCAACCACTGTGGATACCAAAGAGGACGTCTAAGTGATGATAGGAGGGGGCATGGGCATAGTAATGTGAGTGGTGAGAGGAAAAATGTTTTGAACAGTGGCTACCTCAGAGGTTGGAGAGAAGAGTGGGGTTTAAGTTTTAGAGCATGTGAAGTGGATGTTGACAGCTGAGAGTGGTGAGGAAGGCATCAAGATCTTTTCAAGACTACAGGAATGGTGCTTCTGTAGAGGCAGGTTGTAGCGTAGGGGTTTGCACAGAAGAATATGTGATAGATACAGATGTAGAGGTCAAAGCCTCATACAGCTGAGACAATGCAGGTGATAAGGATTCTCTAGCAGGTAAAGTAGATAAAGTCAAAATGGATGACAGGAGCAATGCTGAAGATGAGGAGCTAGAAACAGAAGTAGATTGTGAAACTGTAGGTATAGCGATAAAATATTTCTTACCATTACCATTGACAAACTTTGTGAATGGTTGCAAATATTGATCCACGTCTTCAATGATAGAAGCAGAGGCTATTACTTCTTCTTCTAATTTAGAATCAACCAAATTTATAGTAGGCATTGGAGAAGAAGAGACCTGCATCTTAAGTCTTTTAAATGGATTTTTCTTATTAGATTTTTAACATTCAGCTAGCATAACATTAGGATATTTAACTGAGAGAACAACAAGCACAACAATCAAACACAAGAGACAATGAACACAGTTTTTTTCCTCAGGGAAACCATAAATGGAGAAAACCCCGCAACTTCCTCAGAGATAGAATTAGAACCAAAAGTAAAACCCCAAAACAGTAATATGATCTCCCGACAGTAGCAACCTCTTTCTTCTTTTCCCCAGTGTCTTTCTCTTCCTTGGATATGTGCTACAACTGAGTGTGGATGACTGTATGATAAAAAGAGAGGCCAGCTCTCTATTTATACTAATTCCCGACATGACTAAAACCCTACTAGGGCCGACCTCTCTAGGACAGTCTAATAAACCTAATGCCCCGAAACTGTGGGGAATTTAACCCTTAGACAATAGGAGGGTTACCCACAATGACTTGACATGACTTGTTTACATTATAGATCCTCCCAATAGGAACATCAGGGAATGACATGACACAAGTACATCCCAGAATAAACATCGGGTTACAATACATAAGAAATATAAGTGAATACATTCCAAAGTTACAATTACATCAACACTCCCTCTTAACTAGGAAGGTATTCTCTCAACACAATTTTCATCATTGGTCTTCTTCTCTAGATCATCTCATCATCTGCATCTTCAAGTCATATTTGTCTTCAAGGCATATTCATGTTCAAGTCATCTTCATCTTTGGATCTGGATCATCATCACTAGATCTGGATCATCACTGTATCTGGATCATCACTAGACATCATCACTGGATCTGGATCATCACTGGACATCATCACTGGATCTAGATCATCACTATTGGATATTCATTATTGGATCATCATGGGTGCTATCTCATGATTCTTCTCGTCATAGGAAGTTCTATAGAGCCAGCCCTTTTTCATGCTGGTTGTAGGCCTAGCCTCTATGTAGGTCTTCTTCAGTGCTTATATCTGACACCAAGTGATAATGGCCCACCAAACAATACATCTAATCATGTAGGAACCAATCCTATAATCGCATCAGAAAGGCCCAACACTCACATTCACCAGCATGATAGGACACAACTACTATCATCTATGAAAAGAATCAACACTTACAACCACCAGCATGATAGGACACAACTACTATCATCTGTGGAAATGCATAGCACTCACATGCACCAACATGGTAGGACACACCTACTACCATCTGTGGAAAGGCACAACACTTACAATCACCAAAATGGTAGGACACACCTACTACCATATGTGAAAAGGCGTAGCACTCACATCCACCAGCATGGTAGGACACACCTACTATCATCTGTGGAAAGGATCTACACTTACATATGATCATGTGGGAACACAACCCTCAGTCACATCAGAATGGCTCTCAGTCCCAGACTGAGGATTCCTGGTACCTCACCAGGTAGCTCCATTCCAAGAATGGCGGTAGCCCTTATATCTAACACCTATTCAGAATGGCCAGCACTCACATATGACATGGAAGGAACCAATCCTCTAACCATGACAGAATGGATCAGCCCTTACATCTGATCAAGTGGGAACACATCCCTCTATCACATCAGAATGGCCATGCACTCATATCTGATCATGTGAGAACACATCTCACAGTCATATTAGAATGGCCCTCAGTCCTAGACTGAGTTTTCCTGGTACCTCACCAGGCAGCTCTATTCCAAGAATGGCAATAGCCCTTATATCTGATCATGTAGGAATCAATCCTACAGTCATATCAGAATGGCTTAGCACTGATATCTGACATGGAAGGAACCAATCCTCTCACCATGATAGAATGGTTTATCCCTTACATCTAACCATGGAAGGAACCAATCCTCTCACCATGTCAGAATGGCTCACAGACTCATCACTTCCCTTTGGAGGGAACCTTGATCTGGAGAACACCAAGCTTCTCCCTGAAGTACTTAAACTAAATGGCTTCATCAATACATCAGCTATCTGTTCGTCCATCACAACATACTAGAGCTTCACTACTCCCCTTTGCACCATATCCTTGATATAGTGATACTTGATCTCGATATGCTTCGACTTGTCATGGAACACTAGGTTCTCTGATAATTTCACACAACTCTAGTTGTCACAATATATAGAAGTAGCATCTAACTGGAGATCAAATAAATCAAACAGTAGCTTCCTCAGCCATATTGCCTCATAACTAGCTGAACAAGCTGTGACATACTTTGCTTCAGCTGCACTTAGTGCCACATAGGATTCCTTCCTACTAAACCAAGAGATCACACCTGATCCCATACTGAAGCAACACCCTAAAGTGCTCTTCCTATAGATGGCACTGCCTGCCCAATCTGAATCAACATAACCCTCCAGGTTAATCTTCTGATTCGACTCGTACTTGATCCCATAATCAACTGTACCCCTTAGGCACCTCAAAATATGTTTTGTAGAAATCAAGTGAACATTTCTTGGATCTATCAGGAATTGGCTCAAGGTGTTCACAACAAAGCAAATATATGGTCTCGTGTTCGTCAGGTACATCAAGGACCCAATCATCTGACGATACATCGTAGCATCAACTGACTCCGATGCAGCATCGCTCAATAGCTTTAGGTTTGATGCCATAGGTGTGGCCATAGCCTTGCAGTCCATCATCCCAAACCTCTTCAGGATCTCTACTACATATTTCCCTTGTCCGAGGGATATTCCATCTTCATTCTGCCACACCTCTATGCCTAGAAAATAATGCATCATACCCAAGTCCTTCATTTCAAACTCGGCTGCAAGATTCCTCTTCATATCAACAATCAACCCATCCATACCTATTACAAATAGATCATCTACATGTGGAAATTGAACCCGGGTATTAGAACAATTACACTCACAAAAATTTCCAATTACACACAAAGGAGACTGAATATGGAGCAGAACACTAATCTGTATTGAATAAGTGTACAATAGATAACCTTGTGAAGTCATAGGATGCCACAATAAATAATTACATGATATATTGGAATGCATTGGGATGCCATTCGAATTGGTCAAAAGAAGGCTTACTAAATCTAAGCAAATCCCCCATAGGTGCATAAAGCAGCTTCCAAATCTGTCTAGGAGCTCACGAATTGGAAAAATAAATTAGCCAAGATAATAGGTGATGGAAGGACAACTAATACATGCTTTTATTAGAAGAAAAGAGTGAAGGATGATGAGGACAACAAACAAGTTAACTTCACCTAGTCAAACTTTCCCAATTGCCTTAAAACTCAGCAAAAGCAGGAAATAAAGCAGAAAAAACAGACATGTGCTAGGAAGGCTAGGAATAAAGAAAAATTGATTCCAAGAGGTTTCCCAAGCACTCCATGACTCATTTTTAGCAAGTTTGACCACTTTGGACATGTGGAGGACAACTTGCATAAGGTGGAATATGGAAACTAGGCAAATAAGACAAAAATGGATTAATTAATGTCTAAGGTAGCTAACTATGGGTTGATTATTCTAACACCCCCCCTTAAGCCTAACTTATGAGTAAAATATCAGAAAAATTATAGGGCCTAGCAACAAGGCTTAGTCACCCTTTACATACTGCATGTCCATTTAACCAAGGAAAGAGGCAAAAACCCAGTGGGAAAAATCCTCCCTTAAACATGGACAGTAAAACAAAATTTGAAAATATTGTCATCAATCATGCTTCAAAGCATAATCAGAAATCCCCAGCAATGATTTGAGTTGCTGAATGTCTTCTCACAAAAAACTTTGGTGAATATGTCTACTACATGTTATGAAGATGAACAGAAAAGTAGGTGAATGGTGCCATCATGCACAAGTTGTCTGATGTAGTGCATATGGATCTCAATGTGTTTGGTTCTTTGTCTCTGAACTAGATCATTGTAGATTCGAATGGTACTCTGATTATCACAATAGATAGTAATTAAGTATTCTGATTCGAAGCCACACTCACCAAGTAACCCCTACAACCATAAACATTGAGTTGTTGCATTTACAACTCCTCTGTACTCTGCTTCTATAGATGAGAGTGCAATGGCACTCTGTTTATTGCTTGACCAACTGATTGGTCCTTCAGTAAGTATGAACACATATCTTGATGTTGACTTTCGATATGTGTTGTCACCTGCCCAATCACTGTCAGTAAACCCAATCAAATCAAGATCAGATTTAGCTTTGTAGAAGATCCCATGAGTCTGTGTTAGTCCTGAACAAAGTTAAGGATCCTTTTGGCTGCTCTCCAATGGATCTCATGAGGATGATCCATGTATCTTGAAGCCACACTTACTGCATAAGAAATATCAGGTTGAGTATGTGTAAGGTACAGAAAACACACAATCAGTTGCCTATATAGTGTATTATCTACCATAGGTGAAGAATCTGCTTCTTCAAGCTTAACTCCTGAAAGGAAGGGAGTCTTTCTTGGCTTGCAATATTTCATGTTGAACTTGTTCAGAAAATGAAAAGCATACTTGGACTGATGTACTTTTATTCCATGTTTGGTTTGAGCAATTTTGAGACCCAAGAATTGGCTCAATAACCCCAAATCAGTCTCAGAAAATGCATGGTTCATTGCATTCTTCAAGGAGGCAATTTCATCCTTTGAGCTTCCTGTAATGAGAAGGTCATCTACATACAAGACAATAATAATCAAATAACAATGAATCAGATTCAAATAAAAACTGGGATTAGACTTGCATCGAAGGAAACTCAATGACAACAAAAAGCCATCAATCTTGGCATACCAAGCCCTGGGGGCTTGCTTAAGCCCATACAATGATTTATTTAGCCTGCACACAAGAGATGGATTAGTAGAAAATCCTTGAGGATGATGCATTTAAATCTCTTTATTAAGATATTCATTCAGGAAATCACACTTCACATCCATGTGATGTACCTCCCACTACTTCGAAGTTGCAATGGCTAAGGCTAGCCTGATGGAGTCCATCTTTGCCACTGGTGCAAGGGTCTCATTGTAGTCTACGCCATGTACCTGTGAATAGCCCTTGGCTACCAATATTGCCTTATATTTTAAAGTTGAACCATCAGCAGAAAACTTGGTTTTGTAAACCCACTTACATTGAACTAGCTTCCTCCCTGGGGGAAGATCAACCAACTCCCAAGTGTTGTTCTTCTGGAGTGAGCTGAACTCTTATTTCATGGTTGTTTTCCATCTTGGATCACATGCTGCATATTCATATGTCTTTGGGTCTGATTCAACCATCATATAGCATTTCTCTGCAAACAAAGGGTCTTTCATACACAGAGCACTCTCAAACTGAGATCTAGTCCTCCTAGGATCACTAGGATTTCCAGCTAGTTCTCCAGCTGCATGAATGGTCTTTGCTGCCCATTTTGGTCTTGTAGGACTGTTAGGATATGCAATTAAATCATCATTATCAGACATATCAGAATAATCAAACTCAACTATCTCTTCACTTACATTCAATGGTTCTCGTGGTGAAGAGGATTCTCCAACTTCCATTGTTGCTAAAGTCTCTTCTTGGAACTGAACAATCCTTTCAATGAAGGCTTTGTCTGTGATTAAATTGATCAGCTTGTACCCTTTTGAATCTTTAAGGTACCAAACAAATAGACACTCTTGGCTTTGGGGTTGCAAAGCCTTCCACTTTTCTGTTGGAATTCTAGCCCAAGCCCTTGAGCCAAAAATCCTAAAATGGGTCACATGTGGCTTGTGCCCACTCCATGCTTCGAAAGGAGTCATACCATCAAGTTGTTTATGAGGCACCCTATTTTGGATATAGTTTGCACAGTTTATAGCTTTGGCCCAAAACTTTGGTGGAAAATTCTTAGCCTCCATCATGCAGGTTTCCATCTCTTTTAGTGATCTGTTCTTCCTCTCAGCAACACCATTTTGCTGTGATGTGTAAGGGATAGAATGTTGCATATGAGTACCTGCATCTGCACAATATTGAATGAAATTAGAATTGACATACTCACAACCATTTTCATATCTGAGGACCTTGAGTTTTCTCCCATATTGGTTTTCAACCAAAGCCTTAAAGACTTTGAAAAGGCCAAAAACTTCAGACTTGTGTTTCAGGAAGTAAACCCAGCAGAACCTGGAAAAGTCATCTATGAATGTCAATGCATATTTGGCCTGACTCATTGACATATGAGGAAATGGGCCAGCAACATCACTGTGGATCAACTCAAGAGGTGCAGAGGTTCTCTCATGACTAGCTTTCTCAAATTTATACTCTGGGTGTTTTCCTAAGATGCAACCTTGACAGGCTCCTTTGGAAAACTTAATATTTGGTAACCCTATGACCATTTATTTTTCACTAAGATAAGAAAAATACTTATAGTTAATATGGCCAAATATTTCATGCCAAATATTGCTTGCCTCATTAGCATTAATTAGAAGAGCAGAGGGGTTTGAGTAGGGTAGAAAATGTGAAAACATGTATACCTTCGAAGTGTGATTTGCAACTCCTTTTGCAATGAATTTACCACTTGAGATCTTTGTGATCTCAAATTCATCAGGGGAGAATATGACCTTCTTTGGAGACCCTGTGTGGGTCATCTGATACACTGATAAGAGGTTAGAGGCAAGACCTGGAACATACAATACATTGCTGAACTTTCCATGGTCAAGATCAATCCTCCCATTGCCCAAACTTTTAGTGAGAGAGTCATCTCCTAGTAATATTGGTGGACCATTCAACATGTCAAGTGAGGTGAATTCCTCCTTGGTCAAAACCATATGTCTTGAAGCTCCAGAATCAATGATGAAACTAGGTGAGCTTGATGTGCTAGCAACCAATCCATGAACTCTCTCTGTCTTCTGAATTTGATCCTCCTTCCCTCTTCTTTGACCTATCAGGAGGGAGATGCCATTCTTCTCTAGGAGTTGGGTTAGCATGTCAATTTGCTTCTTCATGCAGTAGCTTTCAGGATGATTTCCCTTACTGCAATATGCACACTTGCTCATTTCTACTAAGTTCTTATTCTTCTGGGGGTTCTTCTTGGAACCTTTGGGCTCCTCTGGAGACTTGTTCTTGTCTCTCTTTTGCTCAGGTGGATTCTTAGATTTCTTCTTGCCTTTTCAATCCACCCTCAAATATCCAAAAACCAGAGCTTGGTATTTGGAAGGTATGATGGTGCCCATCATCACCAGTTTATCTTGTTCTTGTGTGAGAGATTCCATGAACTCTGCAAGTTTAGGCATCTTCCAAGCCCGAGCTGTCAACTTGGTGGCATCAAAGGTCAAAACAAACACTGAATATTCAAGGACAAGCTTCGAGAGTATGGACAAAACCAGTTGCTCCTCCTTATTTTTGATTCCACACTATTTTAGCTGCAAAACAAGGGCTTTAAACTTGGAAAAATAGAGTTGTAGGGATTTGAAGCTACTGGGACTCAAGGAGATCAATTCATTCTTGATTTGATGTCCTCTCATCTCATCTGTTTTACCAAAAATCCCAACAAGCTTCTCCCATAATTCAGTTGGTGATGTTAATCCATGAAGATGGAAAAGGAGGTCTCTGGATATGTTCAGACACAAGAGACCATAGGCCTCATCCCTCCTGTTGTGCCATTTAATTTTCTCTACAGCTGCATTGGGATATGCTTCTATTTCCATAGTCACTCTGTAGAGGCCTTTCTCTCTCAATAGTATATCCATCTCTGCTTTCCATTCAAAGAAGTTAAATGGAGTCAAGATGATCTTCTGAGATTGATCCATAGCTCAGAAATTTGCCCTTCAGTCAACAGAATGCTCCCAGTCAATGATGTTGAACCTGAAATAAAAAATTGGAAGGAGAAAAATCAATCTACAAAGGCTCTAATACCATGTGTAAATTGAACCCAGGTGTTAGAACAATTACACTCACAAAAATTTCCAATTACACATGCAAATTACACACAAAGGAGACTAAATATGGAGCAGAACACTAATCTGTATTGAATAAGTGTACAATAGCTAACCTTGTGAAGTCATAGGCTACCACAAAAAATAATTACATGATAGACTCGAATGCATTGGGATGCCATTCGAATTGGTCAAAAGCATGATTACTAAATCTAAGCAAATCCCCCATAGGTGCATAAAGCAGCTTCCAAATCTGTCTAGGAGCTCACGAATGGGAAAAATAAATTAGGAAATATAATAGGTGATGGAAGGAAAACTCATACATTCTTTTATTAGGAGAAAAGAGTTGAGGATGATGAGGACAAAAAACAAGTTAACTTCATCTAGTCAAACTTTCCCAATTTCCTTAAAACTCAACAAAAGTAGGCAATAAAGCAGAAAAAGTAGACATGCCCTAGGAAGGACAGGAATAAAGAAGAAATGATTCCAAGAGGTTTCCCAAGCACTCCATGACTCAGTTTTAGCAAGTTTGACCACTTTGTACATGTGGAGGACAACTTGCATAAGGTGGAATATGGAAACTAGGCAAATAGGAAAAAAATGGATTAATTAATGTCTAAGGTAGCTAACTATGGGTTGATTATTCTAACACTACATACAGTAGGAGCATCACAGGGTTTCCATATTCAACCTTGTAATAAAGATTGGATTCTTCCTTACTCTTAATAAATCCCAAACTGGATAGAAATTTGTCAATTCTGTCGTACCAAGTCCTGGGCACCTATTTCAAACCATACAGGGATTTCTTCAATCTGCATACATGAGACTCTCTGTCATGTGTCTCAAAACTGAGTGGTTTCTCTACATTAACTTCCTTTTCTACTACACCATTCAAGAAAGCAGTCTTGGCATCCATCTGGTGTATCTTCCATTTCATTACTGCAGCCAAAGCAAGTACTGATCTAATGTAAGTGTATCTGGCTATAGGTGCAAAATTTATTCATATTCTATTCCCTCTTTCTGGGAGAAACCACGAGCAACAAATCTTGCTTTATATTTTTCAATGCCACCGTCGACAACAAGCTTGATCTTGTATATCCATTTGGAAGTTACAACCGAATTCCCTTCTGGTCTTGAGACAACATCCCAAACATAATTTTTCATGATCAATTGATATTGTTTGATCATAGCATCCTTCCATTCTTTCTGTTCTGCCACTTCTTCATAATTGGAAGGTTCTTTATCGATGAAATCACATAGTAATGCTACATACCCGGAGCAAGATCTGGTCCTCTTCCTTTCTCTTTGATTCTGAGTCTGGAGCCCCATATCTTTCCACACCTTGGATAATTTCCCATACCCAAGTAGGTTTCCTATTATGAGGATTCTTCTCCTGAGGTGGATCGATAGGTCTTTGTGGTTCTTCAAATTCTCGATCTTCTTCTTGAGTTTCTTCGTTCATGGTTGTGTCATGAATTCTGGGTGCTTCTGCTTCTTCAGGTTCTTCAACAAGTCTCTTTCTGGATTTCTTGTAAGTTGTGTCTTCATCAAATGTCACATCTTTGCTGATGTCAATATTCTTGAATCCTGGGAAATATATTATGTAAGCCTTCGAGCTTTTAGAGAATCCCACAAATATACCCTTCTTTCCTGAAGGGTCTAATTTTGTTCTCTTCTCTTTTGGAATGTGTATGTACACAGGATAGCTAAATATTCTAAGATGGCTGACTTTTGGTTTCTTGCTAGAGAAGACTTCTTCAGGAGTCTTGTTCTTGAGTACTCTTTGTGGAGTACAGTTTTGTACATACACCGTTGTTCTGGCAGCTTCTTCCCAAATATGCATAGGAAGATCTTGATCATGAAGCATAGCTCTTGCGGCTTCCATGATAGTTTTGTTCTTCTGTTATACAATCCCATTTTGTTGTGGATTATAAGAAGTAGACAACTCCCTCTTAATCCCTGAGTCTTTGCATAACTCTTTGAATTCATTCGAAGTGAATTCTCCACCAATATCTGATCGAAAGGTCTTGATTTTGTTTTCAGTGTGGTTCTCGATCAAGGATTTGAATTCATTGAACTTGTTGAATACTTCATCTTTGTTCTTCATGAAGTATATCCATGTCTTCCTAGAAAATTCATCAATAAAATAAACATAAGATACATACCCTCTTAGTGAGCTTGATGACATAGGACCGCATACATCGAAGTGGATGATTTCCAAGATTCCTTTTCCCTTACTCTTGCTACTTGGAAATGTCTTCTTTGTATTCTTTCCTTTCACACTGTTATAGAGATTTTCACCCGCCTAGGTGAATCACACTTTGTATGGCCTTCCCCTGTCCCGCTGCAGACTCATTAGCCCCTATGGACTACATTTTATCCTTTGATGTATCATTGATCATCCACAAAACTATATAAACTATGATATACACGGATTTTTCCCCGATAACCGCGTACATACACGGGTTTGACCCCTATAGTTGCATACATCGGGATGTGTGCATAATCCAAATCCTTTTGGAAGTTTCCTTGACTTGGATCTGACTCATTCGACTCCTGGCCTTCCATATGCCTTGAGATAGCTCGGATTTGACCCTTCATTGTCCCTTGTGAAGCTATATAAGGAACCCCTTGGTACATTAAAGAGGGGGGAGAGATAAGAGAGAATTGAGAGTAACGAAACTATAGTCCATTGTTGCCAGAACTTATGCTTGAGTCTGCATCCCTTTGTCCCTTGGAGCACTGTTGTGTTCTTCCCAAGCTTGCCTTTTGCTAGTGAGCTTGCCATCTGAGTGATGGAGGATTGAGGTGGTAGAGGCCCAAGTGGGGGATTCAATTTCTCTGGTTCGTAGATGTGCCATCAGAGGTTGTCACTTGTAATCTCTGATTCATATTAATAGAAATATATTTTCCTGTCCAGTAATGTGTATTTGAATGAATATTGTATCCATTGGAATATGTCAAATGCTTTTACATTATTGATTATATATGCTAGAATAGATCTAACACCATGAAATATAGTATGCTTGTATTGTTTACTTATTGTTGAGGAAGTATTATATCAATTCAAGCCGAAGATTGGAAAGCTCAACGGGGATCTACTTCAACCGTCCGGAATAAGGTATGAGGTCCGATCCTTTAGTGTTAGACATTTTATTTCTATTGCATATTGGGAAAGATTGATTTCTGGAGTCTAGCTGTCTATTGTGGTACCCCAAGCCATAGGAATTTCTCTCCGTAACACACACATCCTTTACAGACCCCATCATGTTGTGCTTGAATTTCTAGAAGACCTTCAACAACTTTGCTTGCAATTGGTAGTGCTCTGTAATGCACATGTGCAAGCCTTCTATGCCAAAGCTCATTTGGCTCTACTGTGTCATGGACTAAGGCTTGTTCTGGATGGATCTTCAATTTGTACAATCCTCCTTCTTGTTCCCCACTCACTACTGCATCATTGATAGTCTTTCCTTTTGGCCACATGATGACTTGACCATCTATAAATGCAACCCTCATTCCTTTTGCATCTAATGCAGATATGGAGAGGAGGTTCTTCTTTAGTCCTGGTATAAAAAATACTTCCTTCATTGTCATAGACTTTCCAGAGTCTAGCTTATAGGAAGATTCCCCACTACCTTTTTTTGGATACTGGTAGTCATCTCCTAGCTTTACCTTGTGAGGTGATTGATGTTCTGAAAGTTTCACAAAGGGTTCCTTGAATCCTGTCATATGTTTGGAAGCCCGACTATCTATAAGCCAATCATTGCTTCCATGAGTAATGTTTCCCGTGAGAGTGGAAATAAAAACATATTCTTCCTCTCTTGAAGAGTATTCACTTTCATATCTGGTTCTCTTTGATGAAGGTTCATCATCCTCTGCAGCATGAGCATGATGTCTTCTCTTGTTTCCCTTCTTCTTGTGAGAGGCATTTTTGTTTCTAGGACATTCTCTAGCATAATGTCCTTTCTCGTCACATGTATAACATCTGATTCTAGAAAAATCTTTTCTAGAGTTATCTTTATGAAAGGACTTACCTCTGGGGTGATGAGAACATCTTATGGGTTTCAGAATAACTATGAGAGCTTAATCTTCATTTCCTATCTTTTCTTCTCAAGCTACTATCCGAGCTTCTTCTTGAGAGCACTCTTCCCATAGTCTGCTGAACTTGACTAACTTCTTTCTAGCATAGATTCCTTGAATAAAGGAGTCCCATGATCTAGATGAAGTTGATCAAGGTCGTCATTACAATATCTACATTTTCCACTTCTTCATCTACTGCTTCCAGTTGTTCCTTGATCTGAGAAACTCTTGTGAAGTAATACTGGATTGTTTCTGCATTCTGAATCTTCACATTCTTCAGTTGGTTTCTTAGAGTCATCTTCTGGTTTATGTTCTTCCCTTCAAACAATTTGGTTAGGGCATCAAACATAGCTTTAGGTGTCTTGAGGGAGGACACCTATGGTATAAGGTGATCCTTGATAGAATCAACAATGATCCTCTTTTCCATAAAAAAACTTCTTCTTATGTAAGGCCTTTGCCTCATCTCCCTCTAGAACTGGAACCTCCTCAATGATATAGGAGTCCAACTCATTTTCTTCCAGGACCAGAGAGATACTATACTTCCAGGCTCAGAAGTTATTAGCTCCCTCAAGCTTGGTATGATGAGACAACTTAACTGAGAACCTCAAATGGAAATAAAAAATATTTACATCTTACCAGGTCAAGATGTCGGATCTGAATTTGGAGCTGAAATCCTGCAGTGTTGGTTCAGGAGCAAATTTGGGTTTTGCTTTTCCGGAGTTCTATCCAACCAAATGCTTTGAATTTGATCCCTAACTTCGATTTTAGGGAGGAGATCAATCCAGGCATGGGATTACTGAAAAATTCCACTTCTACGAAAAGCCCTAATTTTCGACAGCAGTGTCGAGTCCAAAACTGAAAAACCTCATAATTGGATTATGTTTCAATAGAAAGATGCGCCCTAAGGAGGAGAGTTATTCCAACCTTATTTTTCTGAAAATATATGGAGAGAGATCCAGAAATTAGGAATCCCTAGTTCCCACAGCTGCACAGTGTCTTCTTCTTAGGTTAGCTCTAATACCATGTTAGATTTGTAGCATTAAGCTAGCATAACATTAGGATCTTTAACTGATAGAACAAAAAGCACCACAATCAAACAAAAGAGACAATGAACACTTTTTTTTTCCTCGGGGAAACCATAAATGGAGAAAACCCCTCAACTTCCTCAGAGATAGAATCATCACCAAAAGTAAAACCCCAAAACAGTAAGATGATCTCTTGACAGCAGTAACCTCTTTCTTCCTTTCCCAATGTCTTTCTCTTCCTCATCTATGCGCTACAACTGAGTGTGGATGAGTGTATGATAAATAGAAAGGCTAGCTCTCTATTTATACTAATTCTCGACATGACTAAAACCCTACTAGGTCCGACCTCTCTAGTAGAGTCTAATAAGCCTAGTGCCCTAGAATTGTGGGGGCTTTAACCCTTAGACAATAGGAGTGTTACCCACAATGACTTGACATGACTTGTTTACATTATAGATCCTCCCGATAGGAACATCGGGGCATGACATGACACAAGTACATCCTAGAATAAACATCGAGTTACAATACATAAGAAATATAAGCGAATACATTCCAAAGTTACAATTACATCAACATTTCTTAGCCATTTCTTGATCATCATTTGGTTGAGTGACCACGGCAGTCACCTGGATATTAGCAGCAGTCTGAGTAGCTTCAGCTGCAGCTTCCTGAGTGTCCAACACAAAGGTCATCATTGCTAGCTTCTATCTCGACTGTTTTGAGGTATGCACCAAGGATTTAAACTACTGAGAAACTGTTACCTCTAGGAGGTGTTCCATTAGACCTTTACCTTTGTCCCCATCTGGATGGGTTTCCATTGATGGAAATTTTGTTGCTTGGGCTTCCTTTTCTTCCATGTCCTTTCTAATTTTCTCCAAGAGGTCCATTTGCATTGCTCTGTAACTCTGAATCCTGTCTTTAAGTTCTTTTTGATGCTGTAAGATGTGAATTTGCTCATCTTTTCTTTTGGATTTAGCCAATACTTTAGAAAATATATTGATACCCTCGTAAATGGAATCATCGAGAAGTTCCTCATGCGCATAAGAATTTTTGATATGGTATTGATTAACGTGAGCATCGAGGAATCCCTTGGGATCATGCCTTCTCTTGCTAGCAAATCTAAGCTTCGAGGAAACTATCTATTCACCTAGTACTGTAGCCTAGGTTGAATTTGGGATAACCAATGATCCAAGGTTCAAAGGGAATTTGGACCAACCATTTCTTTTAGGGCCAACGAGTTTCTTATAAACCCCATCAGTGACAGTCTCGAAAGCCACTTCTTCTAGGACCAACCTATCAAGGACAATCCTGGGAAGGATATGAACAGTGTTGTCACCCCAAATCCTGATGTACGAAAAAGACTCACCAATGTACCAATCACCCATTGTAGAAATGAAAGTCCTTGCTTCAGCTGAAAATGTGGGAGCTTCCTTTTTGAAGATTGAAAAATAGATGATGTCGAGTAAGTGTTCACATATATCATAGAACCTGGCTTCATAGTTAGTATCCCACAATTTTGAATAATAAATGGGCACCAGGGGAGCAAGTACAGTCATGTTCCATCCCAAATTGGGATATTGGAACTCAATGCAAAATACATAAAAAATGAAGGCTAAAAATAAGAAATTGGGCTTCTTTCTTGTAGTGGCCTTCTGGTAGTATTGGATAGAGGTTTTGAGTTCTAGTGACAATATATATTCCCATGGGAAACAATCACCAGTTGCTAAAACATGATGAGCTACTAGAGCCCATTTAACCTTGAACACAGAACAATTAGGAAGGCCATACAGTCTACATAACATGACTGCCAATAAGCAGTAGGGTTCTTTGAACCAAGTGACAGGGTAAAGGTCGTCGGCCCTCTGAGAGAATTTACCAGGTTCATGCATCCAATATTTTAACATTTCCTTGAAATTGAACCTGGTCTTAGAGGCTTGAGAAAATTCAACAGTAAGAGGTTGAACGATTGGATTAAGGGCATAAGCCCTGGTAAATACCTTAGGACAGAAATTGGCTAGCTATGACCCCGCACTATCGTTAAAGGAATGCTTTTTTGGGTTTGCATGTTCCACGATCCATTTAACCAGATCATTATAGGGGAGGATAGCAAGTATGGCAGCAATGGAGTGAAGTCCAGAATCCCTGATTCCTTTGTAGGCCAACTAGTTGTTTTGGATATCAGAAAAGTCATCATTTTAGAAAATTGTGTAAACCCTAGGCCATTAAATCTGGTAAGTATCAGTGATTACCACTAGTGTCCGAGAAAATACCAAATTTTGGGTCCTTGGTTAACATATCCTTTTGAAGGCTTTTGCAACGAGTAATTCTTGCCATTCTTGGAAATTGGAGAAAACTCTGTTTAAAAACAATGCGAAGCGAGAAATAAAAGATAATTCAAGATAAACTACACTAATCAATTTGAATGAAGAAATGACTAAGACACTAACCTTTAATAAAACAAGACTGTGACGATGTTTCTTGGTAAAACGTAGAGAAAATTCATGCAACACAGTAAATCACAACAGTAAAATGGTAAAGAAATCGCAAAAGACCAACTTATATATATATTTTTCGTGGGTCAAATTCGGACCATAGGATTAAAATAAATGGATGGTCAATATTAAACCTTACAGGATGCAGGATCATAACGTGAGATTTAAATTTTATTAACTATCCCACAATCAGCATTCCACAATTGCGGGATGTGGGATGCGGGATGACAAAAGTACCAAAGTTTTATTCAATCTCTTCTGCAATCTGCATCCCACAATTTCGGGTTGCAGGACCACACAACAAAATAAATCAATCAAATTACTCTCGCAATCCACATTCCACAATTTGCAGGTTGCAGGTTGTGGGATGACACACTATACTTACAAAAATGCTCCTGCATTCTGCAACCCACAAATTGAGGGATACGGGTTGTGGGATGGAAAACTCGCAAATGATAAAGTTCAAGATCCTACAATCTGCAAGTTGCGGGTTGCGGGTTGCAGGATCACACAATTTTTGTAAAATATAGCCTTCCACAACTTGCCAAAAGCACACAATTCATGCATAAATCCCAAAAATTCAACTAAGTTAAATTGAAGAAACCATGATAAACGTTATGGGGACCCCAAAAAGACTTAAGGAATTCAAAATAGTTACCTTTATATGTGTAATTTGGGATCCCATGTTTTGGATAATATGGGATCTATTGTACCTACAACAAGTCTGAACAATGTCGAGAGAGGGGGAAGCCCCATTTCACTCCTACATTGTTGTATAAGCTTTATAAGAGTGCTTGAGTTCTTTTGGGAATAATTAGTCAAATTCCTTGTAATACATATTGAATTATTTTATGGTGCACTTTTTTGTGGAAGGCTAAGGAAGATGCACCTAAAATGATAAAGAATATAGAAGAGAAAAAGGAACTGACAGCTAAGAAAGAAATAGAGGTCCAAGAAGAAAAATATTCCCTACATTTTTGTTGGGGCCCATTGGGAACCTTTTACATGACTCTGTTTTTGTTCGAAAAGATGAGGTTAAAGTGCAACTGTATTTTTTGGTGAAAGTGCCCTACCTCATCCCACCTACAAACTTTTGTATAAATGTTTAACAAATATACATATGGAGTAGTGTTCTTTGGAAAAATAAATTGGATTTTAAGCATGGGTGTCTTTGGAAATATAAATTGGATTTTAGGGACAGATGTATTTAGATCTTATTGTATTTTCTTAGAATTACAAATGATGTAATATCAATATTGATATTGCTCATTTACCCAATTCTTAAAGGGTTCTTGCTCAATGGAAGAGCAGTTTCCTTACAAGTAAGAGGTTCATGGTTCAATTCCTCCATGCCCTAATGATATTGCAATATTAGTATTTTTAGTCGATTATATTTTATTATGATTTATTATGATTTTATGGGGGATTTCAAAACATCTTTGTATGTTTCTATGAGGGGGGTTTTAAACTGCCTTCATATGTCACTATGAGGTCAGTTTAGAACTTACCCCATAGGTACCTAGAAGGGGGATTTGTAATCACCCATANTTTTTTTTGGGGGGGGGGGGGAGAACCGCACCAAAAAGTCACTTTTATAGTCGATTTTGATCTCTTCTAGAACCACCGTTAAAATTCCAAACTTTTAGCATCGGTTCTATAAAGGGTGGTTTTGTTAGCATTGCCCCCAAATATTTGTACGATGGAGTTTTAGGGGGGGGATTATAACCACCCTTGTAGGAACCTATGGCGGAATTTGAAACTGTCCCCCTATGAACCTACAAGGGGCATTTGTAACCATCGCCAAAGTTTTGTAATTAGGAATTTTAGGGGGGTTTGTAACCACGCCCATAGGTGTCTACAAGGGGGGTTTAGAACTCCCCCCCATATGTGTCTACAATGAGGGTTTAGAACCACCCATAAAAGTCACTTTTGGGGGGGTTTAGAACTGTCTCTAAAAGTAAAAAAATTTTGGGGGTGGGGGGCTTGAGAGCCTCCCCTAAAAGTAACTTTTAGGGTTTTTTTTTATCTCTTCCAGAAGCACCCTTAAAAGCTCAAACTCTTAGCATTAGTGATATTGGGGGTGGTTTTGTAAAGACCACCTCCAAAAAAAAAACCATCCTCAAAAGTGAATTTTGGAGGTGGAAGACTACCCCCCTCTCCCCTCCAAAAAAGAAAGACAAATTTGTTGTAGTAATTTTCTTATCATAGTATTGATGTTACAGGTATTCACACTTGAAATACCTTTAAAAAATCCTCAATGAATTTTTCCTCTCATCCATATTTTCCACCTTCTCCACATGCTTCCACCACTAGTAAGTTTTTCCTTGAAGATTATAAATAGAAATATTAACTTATTTGTTATCAGAATAGTCATGGAGCTGCAGATATTTCTTCATTTCTAGAAGCCAAATCTATACAATTTCCCCATATTTTTCTCCATCAAAGGTGGGACATTTTATCTTCTCGAGTTCAACTTATAATGCATTCCACCATGTTTTCTCTTATGATGTCTTGTAGTATGAACATGATGTCAAATTGCAGGCACTTCATTCCTATGATGACTTCCAACTGAATGATATTGGGAATGCAAACCCCTTTTTCTTTCATCCTTTTCCTTGGAATGTTGGTATCTATCAATATTCTTGTGTTCATTAGTTCTTCTCCTTCCCTTTTGACCATAAAATATACTTGGTGCATCTGGTTTCGTAACTAAACTAGACTCTGAATCACCTATTGATTTATTTCGTTTTGTTGATCGAACTATGTAGAATATTTCCATTACCAATATGAATATCCCTCAACATTTGGAACACTTAAATGGTTCCCATATTAGACCGATGACCATTGGATTATGTTCCTTGAATACCCATGCTGAATTCTTTAGCAAAGTTGGACATTGTAGGCTCTTTTGTCATCCTTTCAGTAATGATTTCCTACTACAATGGAAATTAGCAAGTACATCGACCTAAAAATTTGTGTCACTAGCAATATGAATTCAACCAAAATAATTCACATCAAGATTCATATGCATGATATAATTCACATTTTCCGCAAACATACAAACATTTCATACAAAAAATATTACAATATCAAAAAATTTCCTATAGGTTAAGTGTTGAAAAATAGCTCTGATACCAAAATGTAACTCACCCATGTGTCACACAGCTACACAGATGTCAATTTGTATCTAAAGCACACAAAGAGAATTGTAATGGATCTATAATTATAGTAAAATTAAGTTAAACATTATTAAAAAAATTAACAGTGAGTCCCAAACAACTCACTATTGTAGAAGCACAGTTAAATATAGGCTATGAATCTTACATAAAGATTAAATTAAGCTAATCAATTAATTAATTAGCATTAAATAAAGTCTTGATTATGTAATTCCTCCCCCTTGAACTTAATACGCCCTTTTTACCTTTCCAACATCGAAAGTCAGAAGTCAGAACTGCTCAACAGTTCCAAACAAAATCACTCTATTGTTCCCACCTTCACGTTCGAGTCTCGACTTTCCTGATGTTGACAGATCAAACTTAAGAATTCAATGCACATTTTAGACACATTAAAACTAATACTCCAACATTGATGTTCTGACCTTGGAACTTTGTTTCCCAGATGTTGAAACTCAGATATCGACACCTTGACATTGGTATGAAATGACACAAATATTTAATACGTTGATCTCGACATCGACATGTTGTCATCAATATATCATCATATGCATTAAAATACAACAAAAGTAATATGTCGATCCTATGCTGGAAATTCACCATCAACACTTTGGCACATCAGAACTCTAGTAAATGGTAGTTAACTTAGCCAATTCCGAAGGATTAAATCTTAGTTGTGTTTAGGAAAATGACTAAGGCAGGAAAAGGGTCTCAAATGTAAGAGTTTTCTACCTCAACACGAGACTGAAAATTTGACCATTTCAACACATCCACAAACTACAATATGAATTTTATTTCTTTTTCGAACTTGGAAACTATAATGATTCTTCGAACAAGGAATCAATATCCTATTAAGGAAAGAATGTACCATGCTAGAGGTATTATAACTCTAAAATGGTTTCAGAACCAATATAGCTATCATGGTTTATCTACAAAATTTATTACTTTAGACATGTTTTCACATGCATCAACATTCGTAATACAATGTGAATAAACTAGGGAAATATGAACTTTACCAATATCACAGCGACATCCTACTTGATTATTTTTCATTCAATTTTACTTGAAATGCACATATAAAGCAATGACCATCTTATAAATTATCTATTAAATTGACTAAGATAGAGAACATGTTAACAGTAAAATTTCAAGCCATAAATCAATATTTCATTCTTGGTTTGAATTTAAGCACAGGAAAAAAAAATCCTAACCTTATTCAACACTCAAGAAGGGTTGAGGCTTGTTACCTCAGTACTTGGTTTGTAAAACTGATAACCCAAAGGATTGTTTCAGTCATCAAGTATAAATAACATTACCTACATAACTCAACAATTCTCAAACAGATCATATAATTAACAATTATTCCAAACAAATTTCAAACAAAAAACTTTCAAGAACCATATTCAAGTTGTCCCATTAAACATCTACCAATTTTGAAGAAAAATATAAAGATTATGAAATCATATTTCCATCTTTATCCAATTAGCTCTTTGCAACTGTAATTATGTAATCACTTATGAATTCAACATAATAATGTAATTACTTCAATTAAATTCCACTCATGGATAAATAAATAGGAAACAATTGTGTTGATTTCAAATAAAAGTTAACATTACAAAATAAAAAAAAATTTACCTGCAATTGAACTTATTTGAAAACAATTGAATTGAGAAACTAACTAGATGTGAGGAAGGCTATAACCAAACATAGGAAATTATTCTAATTTATGTCTCTGTAGAGAACCAACATTGACCTGATACCCAAGCATTCACCAACAAGGTTTCTCAACATCCCCATAATTTATCTCAATGGTTTAACACTAGGAAATGAGAAACATTGGTTTACGACCAATTCCATGACAAACTATTCATTCCACCTTCCAATCATCATTTTGTCAGCACTATAGTGAGACACATCACTGCTCAAAGTAATCAAAATTTCACTAAGGATGTTTCATAGACCATTTTCCATTTCATTGGAACATGGTTACATATCATAGGGTAAGGTTTCTTAATCATGTTTATAGGTTTAGAATTTGCATTCTCCCTATTCTACTGACAAAAAGTCCCATGTTTTCATTCAATTCTTTCTTCACCGACCATCTTTGCTGGTTCTTCTCTATTTTTTTTTCCCTAAACCATAACCAATTTATTTATTTATGGATATATTCCCTTCCTCTAGTGGACCAACTTCCCTTTTTCCAACAATATGATTCCCACGAATTTTTCATCTTTATTTCCAACCTAGACATGGTATCTCCTACGAGCCACATCTTTCACTTAATTAAAATTTAATTAAGTTTCCAAAATCACACTTAAGTCCCTTTTAAATATTGAACAAATATTTAAGCTAATAAAGAGGTTTAGGCTGAAATCAACACTTAAGGGTAAAGTCGTAGCATCATTTTCCCAACTAGGACATCTCTAAACCCCCTTTCAACCTATAGTGAATACATAGGTCCTTGATCTCTTCAACATTCCGATTCTTTCCAGTTAGTTGTGGATTTTATATTAATAATAACACAATACAAAGTGTTCATCCTTTCAGCCATTCACAATTAATAAATACATTTGGACCAATAAGACTAGGGATTTAGGCCAAGGATGTTATATAGTCGCTCATGAAATTTGTCGATGGCCTCATTTTTTAATTTTAATTTTAATTTTTTTCTACAACTCCTTTAAGAGTGGTTTTAAGGGATCATATTATAAATGCATAAAGAGATTATAGTTGTTTTCTAGACATGGTAGTTTTGTTTTCTAGGAAACATGATTCGAAACCAAAGTTGGAAGGGTATTCTTGTGATAATGATGGGTTGGTAGTATTATTGAAGATAATGTATATACTACAAGGGTAAGGCCTCCTTGAGATAATTTTGAAGTAGGTTCAATTTCCTTTTATATATTCTATCCGGGGGTTAAAACTATATTTTGATTTGAAACTCAATTTCATTTAGTTAGGCATGAAAAAATATGTATCTCTCTTTGTGGAAAAGGGATTGTTGTAGGCTTATGAAATTCATAATACCAAATTGAAAGAGATAGAAATATATTTCATAGTAAAGTTACTAGGAACTACGAGAAGACACATCTCCATACTATTATAAGTTAGATAAAATTACTAGAAGTACTCATTTCATTATGGTTAAAAAATTATAAATATCAAGAGATAACACAAATGTTTATTAAGTAAATTGTGAAACTCTATGGTTTTCCAAAGAAAACATTTTTCTTACAGAGCTTACATGTTCAGTGAGAGATATAGCGATGTATTCTAAGCTACCCTTAAAAGTTAGCTTAAGTTTATAATGACATATCATCTTGTGAGCAATGACCAAACTAATAGGATCAATACAATTTTAGAAGACATGCTTCACATGTATGCAATTGATTAACAAACCAAATGGAAAGATTATAATCTATTAGTGAAATTTTCCTATGCTAAAAGATACAATATATCTATTGCTTGGGGTGTTTTGAATGACTATATGGTATACCTTACATAACTCCCTTAAATTATGATATACTTCCAGATATATTCTTGGTGTGACTTGAAATCATTTAGGAAATGGAAGAACAAGTAACTTTGACTACACAAACAAATAAAGAATTTTGGGACCAATAGAAGTGATATTCAATGATTTGTATAGAGTGGATCATAACCATAAGGATGGATATAGATTTTGATCTAAGTTAAACCCAAAAAATGATTCATAAATATTGGGAGGGATCCAAACTTTCCACTTGGTTTGTGGGTCAATATGATATTTTAGAGAAGATCAGACATGTGACATATCAACTTTCTATGCCAAAATATTGCATGGTATATATAATATTTTTCATGTACCAAATTGAGACATAATCTTTTGGATTCATCTCATATTATGGATTGGAAATATCAACTTTCTATGCCAAAAATATTGCATGGTATATATAATATTTTTCATGTACCAAATTGAGACATAATCTTTTGGATTCATCTCATATTATGGATTGGAAACAACTTAATCATTTGTACATTACATGCAAGGGGGTTTGGAAGGAAAAATCAATATGTATACTAGACCATTGTGCTTTATATATTAGGTACCACCTAATTAACTAGGTAAATGTCGAGTGAGACCATTATAGTTCCATTTTTGCAACTTAGGAGGATGAAACATTTATGTTCCTTAAATATGATTTTTTCTCCACATAAGAAACATCAGAACAAATGGTTTTAAGAGTGAGAGTATACAATTCCCATATTACACTATCTTGTTTATACATATTCATGTAGGATTTCCTAGTCACGTTTTATGTGTTGTAGGACATGATTAGGATAAGAAGGAGTCATGTATGATGTGTTATACATATCATTACTTATATTTTTGCATATGTATATGTGTACATTACTATACATGTCTATGGATATATTTTTGGTGAATTATATGTTTTTGATGAGGTGATTTTGTATGATTTAGTAATGGATGGATTATTATGTGTACTTTTGATTTGTGAATTCTATCTCAGATCATGGGAAAAAATTGAGAATATTGAAAAATACCAATGTTGTGAACTAGTATTAGTTGTTGTAGGGAATCCTAGACTTGTTGGTTGGTATAGAACCATGAAGGAATATGGAAGTCCACTTAACAATATTGAAGATTTAAATTAAGTATGAAAAGTGTCGTCCCCTTCATTTTGTAGAAGAGGGATGTTTAGAAAGAGAAGCAAAAGAGCATGGGGATCAAAAAATGAGATTTAGAAAAGTATTGAAGATGACATAGTAGATGTCGTATATTAACAATTGAGAGGGTGGAATATAATTAATGCACTATCCTATGCATTAAGCCTATGAAATGGGTTGACTTAGTTGTCCTTATCCTTTTTCAATCATCTTAACTAGGTCAATGTTAGAAACATGTTCACTAGGATATATTGGAATGGATTCTAAGAAACCATTCAGTCCCATTTTAGTTTTATAACAAAATATAATCCTAATACATATTGACAAACTACTGAGGCTTAATGAAGTTCTAGAATATATTATTCACATATATGTAATAGATTAACAAACCAAAGGTGAAGAAAATCTTCCATCAATGGAGTTTGTTTGGCATATGCTAGAATATTCATAGGTTCCCAAAGTAAAGGGAGTTCAAGGGGGATGATTAGACATAGGGGGTTAACACCGTCGAAAGAGATTTTTTAGGTCAATTTTTGGTTCACTTTTATCCCTCTTGACAAATGTTTTTGTGTCCCAAGGTAAACTAGTTTTACTTAAGAGATTAGGGTTGTAATATGATCCAATTTAATTGATTAGGGTTTTGTATGCTATAATATTCTATTCTAAACATATAATAAAATACAATAATATAAAGGGCGGATAAAATATTAGGTAAGTTGCTTTTCCAAGTCTCGGTTTTTCAAAGTGAATCTGTGTATGTTGTGTGCATGACCCACTATTATTTTCAATGTTTTAGATTTTGTTTTGTATTGATTTTGTTACACATGTTATAAAAAATATGCATAAAAAATTATAGGGAGGTGATTAGCTTTAGAAGGACTCCTTTGTTTCTATTGATCATGTCATTCTGTGAAGTGAAAGTTTTATCTTAGGTATATGATAAAACCAATTTAGAGTGGGAGATTCACATAATGAATCTTCAAGTGTAAATAAAATGATGAGGAATTCAGAAATAAACATAGAAATTCAATGACTAGAACTTCGAGCTATAGAAGATGAAGATGGAATTCCATATTGCATACAAAGAACAATGGTTTATTGTGGATATAGGTACAAATCCCAATAGTATGTCAAAAGAATCTTGGGAAAATATAGAAATAAAATAAAGAGGCATGCTTCAACTCTACCTCTAATATTTAGAGTTGTCGAATGTCTCTAGAGAAGAGAATGCAAAGAATTTATGGGATAAGTTGTGGAATTTCTTTCAGTCAAATTCCATGGTAAACAAGTTATTTCTTCGAAAGAAGTTGTATCATCTTAGGATAGATGATGGTGACTCCATGATAGACTGTACAAATGATTTTAATTCGTTGGAAAGTTAACTTGTCTCTTTTGATATTAATATGGATGGATACGATGTGTCTAGTACCTTGTTATGCTCTTTTCCAAACTCTTGGGATAATATAGTTGTAGTAATTGGTAGCTCCACTCAATGTATGTTAAACTTTGAGGATGTAGATGTATCCTTGTTATTGGAATAAATGATAAAATTTATATAGGATCTGAGCAAGGATCCTTATATGTGAGAGGTCACTCCTAAGAGAGGAAAAATAAGTCTTATGGGTGGGGGGTTCTAATTTTATAGGTAGATCTAAATATTTGAGATAATTTACAAAGAAATGTTGCAATTTGTGATAAAGTTTATCATTACAAGAAAGATTGCATATGTAAGAATGTTGATAAAGGTAAGGGGTATTAAGATGACCCTTCAACAAAAATGAAAATGTCTACAAAATAAGGAGGTGATGTTTACCTAGAATATACAAGTATGCATTTAGATTATGATAATGTATGGTGGACCAAATCAAGTGATCCATTTCACACAAATTATTGAAAATCAGGAAATTGGCTAAGTATGGGAAAATTCATCCAAGTAGCCTTGAGAGGATTCCTGCCACAAATTGTATGTTGAAGAAAATTCCCACAGCACATGGGGATATTGTAGGCTGTTGTTTTGTCTACTCAACGATGGTATCAGTTTGTCCAAAGAGACAAGTAAATAAATTATGTTAATTATATAATTGAGTACTTTGATGTTGTTGATTATGTTTGGTGGGAGTCTTTGTTAAATGATCAAAGTGACATAATTTCATGCTAAACAGATAGAGATACATTTTTAACACTCCATTTAGCTAGCCACAACCTATGTGAATGAACCCGAGGAAATAATTGTTGTTGAACAACATGAATCTCAAGTTGTTATTGAGTATTCACAATAAGAGTAGGTGAATAATGAAGAAATACACCTTCTAGAGAAAGCTTGAATATCATTGGGGTTTTTAATGAAATATGTAACTTAAATATATTCCTCAGACTGTTAAAGCTATTCCATAACTTGAAAAAACAATATTGCTACAACTACTATGTTTTAGCAAATTCCTGTTACAACTCCTCCTTTTTAGAAAATCTTATTGTTGTAAGGTTTTTGTTTCTGGAAAGTTATACTCTGTTTCCTATAAGTGCAGATCCTCATGGGTCATGTTTTGATGATTCTAGAAGGATATAATAAGAGATTTTTTGGATAGTTTGAAGAAAATATAGAAGCATGTTCACAATAACCCACATGCTAGGAAATGTATATTATTGTTTCAAACTTACAAATTTCATATATAATGAAAATTTTATTTGAAAATAAAAACCAATAATAACGGAACAATAATATACTAGACATAATTGAATGCAACAAATACATAATTCATATCTATTAAATAGTATAATTCACCATATAGATTACACCTAATAGTATAAAATTTTATTAATGAAATGTAAAATGTTTACAACTCCAAATGGGGTACACCAGTTGTCATCCCTAATCCATAACAATGATGGATAGAGTTAACTACCCATCCTCATCCCTAAAAAGTTCACTACCATCTAGAAGAAGTATTTTTTGGGGTTCCCTATATTTGGAGGAGTTTCAATAAATGATTAAATTTGAAGGGTTAGTTTTAATCCCATTTTGAAGGGAATTTTTTATGTATTGCACTGAAGATGATGATTTGTCAATTCAATGTAAGTTTGTTGCAATTGGTTTCCAAATAATTAAATTTTTTACTTCGCAAATTATGCATTCCCAGTGCAAATTGTTTGTTTTGCATTCACACCGCAATGCAATTTATGCTCACTTATGATTATGTGCATAAAACCAACTAATGAACATTGAAACCCATCACCAAGAAGTTACGAAGAATATATTTCATCGTTTGTAGTTTCCTACACTCTTCTCAGTATGGGTTGGACATTAAACTCTCATAGATATAGGTAAAATGCACATATGGATTACACATTACACTTGCATTACACATTATAAACACATTAACTATATCAAAATATATGCATTGAAGAGAAATACTTACAATTTATATTACAACAATATTATTATGTACGTAGACATCAAATGTAAACCATATTATTTTAGAAATCTAGGTTTCTTGGGAGGTTTTTGCAATTCCTCCTTTTTAGAACAAGAAATATCTCTATAGATTCTGTTTCCTTTTCAAGAACCCTCCAATTCTATAGAAGCTTCATCAGCCATATGTTGTAATTTTTTTTCTTGCTCTTTCACTTTGTTTGCAAGATTTATCACTTTTGTATGCAATCTATCTTTTTCTTCTAGGAATTTCTTCAACATATCTACATTATTATTGCATTGCTTTGATTGCTCATCTTCCTTTCTTTTAAGATAATCCTTCATCCACTTCAACTTAGATTGAACTATAGTTAATTTTCTCTTGATCTGTTGTACCTCCTTCTCAAGCTCTTGTGCCCTCAAATATGTATGAGATGGAGTATACAAAATTGCTTATGCCACAGGTTTCTCTTGCAAAGCTTTAATTTGGGATTTAAAATCTTGTATCTCACTATCACATCCCAAATGTAGTGCTTTTCCCTTCTCCAATAGTTTTTGGTGAAGGTCTCTAATTTTGGCCTCCTTCTCCTCTATCTTCTTCTTCAATGTTGGATCTGGTGAGCCAAATGTAAACTCTATAGCATGGATTATTGAAGCAACTTCATTCAAGGTCTTCTCTCGTTGTTGCAAGGAATTCAGAAACCAGAGTAAGCTCTCCATAGTTACATCACCAAGTTTTGTACTGTCAAAACTTTTTGGTGTGCTGACCTTTTTACCCTTGACTTTGGATTTTTTTGGTGTGCTGACCTTTTTACCCTTGACTTTGGATTCTTTTGGTGTGCTGACCTTTTTACCCTTGACTTTTGATTCTTTTGGTGTGCAAGCCTGTTTACCCTCGACTGTTGATTCCTTTTCTCTTACAGCTCTTTTAGCCTTGAGAGTTGCTGAAATCCTTTCAATTCTCTTTAGTTTTCAGCAACTCATTTTTTTTTAATTATTTTACTCAATTTTTCCAATCTTGTTTCATATTCTGCAATCTTATTTTGATGTTTAATAGTCATTTCTCTCATTTTCTTTTCAAACTTGACCTTCAAAACAACAATAAATTTTTCTTTTTGCTTCAATTCTTGTTGAATTGTTCCCTGAGGTTACAAAAATTAATTGGTGTTATATTCAACTTTTCAACCTCCATCTAATGCACCAAATCTTATATTACATTTCCAATTTATACATCCAAATTTTGATGTTTCTATTTCAGTTATGAATTTTATGTGAAACTAGTTGGCCATTTTTAGCTAATGTAATTTTATTGAATTTTGTTTTCAATAGATAAATATTTTGATCGAACTCTATTACAATTATGAATTTTATGTGAATGAACTCCTAATGTTCTTTAACCCCTAATTTGCATTAAATGAACAAACCAACAAACCCTAATGTGAATTGTAAAAGTATTGATAATATTTTATATTTGTTGGTTTCAATATAAAGTGGTATCATATTTGAGTAGCTTGGGTAGTTAAAGGTAAGTTTATATATTATGGACTTTAAGCTACTTTAGATTTAAGGATTAAAAATTTAGTTAGGTTATTATGGTAAGTTAATACAAGAATCAATTTCACTTGGGCACTTTAATGGGATAGGTAAGTTTGGGATTAGAAGATTAAGTGAGATTCAACCATGGGTGGGTAGGTATCCCTATAAATTATCCTACATGAAAGGCATGTAGGCTGCATGTGGAAGCCTGTAGCCATGTAGGATGAGTTACAGGGTTGTAGGCTTCAACATGCACCCTGCATGAGTTATAGGGTGGTATGAAAGGGATGATCAGAATCATGGTTTGAGTTGAATATTTGAGTGCATTCAATGTCCAACATTTCAGGCATTTATGTTGAAATTCTAATTTTAATCCCATAAATTTATAGGAGGCTATAATTTTGTTACATTTACATGTCAGTTTAAATTTTCATTTTCCTAACATATGATTTAATTATTGTTCTTATCTTACTAAAAGTTACATATGGATTGAAATGTATATTGTCTATAGTAGAATGAGCTTGGAAAATAATATTTACAGGTAATATGATATCCCTTTCCATTCCCCTTTTTATTACTTATAATGGTACCTTAGGGATTTCATTTAGGTAAGGTTCTCATGATTGGAACACTCCCCTCACTTCAAAACTATCGCATGATAATCCCAAGGGTACCCCTACTTCGATTTCTCAAAACTACAAATTGTTTCTTCAAAAATAAGCAAACAAAGGGAATTAAAATATATAATTAATAGCTATATGAATTTGAAGTGATAAAGTAACCGTGTACGTAGACTACATATTAACCAATTATTGTCATTTTAAATAATGGTATTTATATCTATCTATCAACTAGCTCTTTTAGTTCAACTATTATATTTATTTTGCATCCACGCCTCTTTTGTTTTCATAGTTTAGGCTAATGGTTTCTTTCAATATTTTGCATGCCCTAAATACACTTTAATATTTTCAACTTCGTGGGAATATTATAGGTGTTAAATCATTTCATCCCTTGAACCAAAATAATGTGTACCCCTACTATGAGGTGTATTTGTTGTTGTATTTGTAAGTTTGGAAGATATTATGATGTATATTGTCATTGTTTATTGTTGTACCCCATCAGATATGGGTTTCACTCCTTTCGGGATGTCATTATTGTATATGGTCATTGAGGTAAACCCTGTGTTGTAAGTTGGGGTAATAGTCCCCAAGTTGAATATAATAAAATATATTTTTAAGTCTCCCTAGGTGAAGTCGGTCTTGCTAGGGTAAGAGGTCAACCTAGTCATGTTTTAGGTCATTCACTTGATGTGTATAAATAGGGAGGAACCCTCCCTAATTTGGACACACACTTGCTCGCTCAAGTTCGCATGAGGAGAGAGAGAAGAACAAGGAGGAGACAAAGAAAGAGTTGAATAAGACTTCTTATTCTTGGGTTTTTCCATCTTGTGATATTGTCTTAGTGACAAAAATATTATGAGGAATTTTGCAGAGCTTTCTCCTTTATGATTTCCCCAAATAAAATCTTTGTGTCTTATGTATTTGCTCTATCTTATGCATCTTATTGTGCTTGGTATTATTTCAGAAAAAGATCCCAATCAATTTGAATATGATTATAAAAACTAACATGGTTTTAGAGCCTCTTTGAAATAATTCACTGTCCAACAATAGAAACTAGAGCTTCCTAGTTCAGGATCTTCTCTCCACATATCATCAAGAAAAGAGGGATAGGAAAACTCACCCTAGGAGGGAACACATTTTGGTGGAAGGAGAATCGAATTTGAAAAAGTTTCTTTTTTTACTGCGGGACACTACGCAGCACTGCATAAAGAAACTAAGGAATTAAGTTTTGGAGGCTTCCCATGAAAGTTTTAAGAAGAAGGACCTTACTAAGCAACTCATCTCAAGGAGGTGCATCTTTATATCTGGTCAGAATACCAAAATTCCAAGTTTGGGAGCTAAATTAGGGTTTCTTTGACAAACCCTAGGTCAACCAAATATGAAACCAAGTCGAGCACCTCAAATTGGTAAGATCTAAATATCTTCTATTTCCATTTGAGGTTCTCATTTCAAAATGACTCATCAAACACATCTTGAGGATAATCTTGGGGTATGTAACATCTCCAAAAATTCACAAAAATTTAAAAAAAATTCTATGTGATATTAAATGCTAAATCATAGTCTGAATGCTAGTTTAATAGTTAACTTTAGTTTACTTCAACAGATAGATTACAAGATAAGATATTAAGAGAAACTTAGGAGTTAATTCTTTTATGTTAACTATAACTAAAAGGCTACAGAATTTTACTTACTCACTAGTAAGTCACATGCTACTAACCGTATTCAATCTATATTGATTTTCAGTCTTGAATAAAATGTTTTTCAAAAGTTAATGAGTTTCAAATTATTGAATTATGATCATTGGTTTGTTGGTAAGAAAGTGTATGATTCTGATGGTTATTTCTTTTCTTACTGAAGGGGGCTTGAGGTTATCCTGAGGATTACTTAGCTTTTCTCAAAGCTAATGTAGATCTGATGCTTTTACATGATTCACAAGTAAAAATTAATTTCAGGTTTACAATGTAAGAAAATTAAAACTCAGAAGACCAAACGAGTAAGCTAGAAAAGATCCTTAAACTCTATTTAATATCTAGACTATCGAAGTGGAAGAGTTCCTATGCCTATAGAAAAGACTACTCTACCTAGGTAACAAATTGAGTTGGTGGCGTGATAATTTGTTCTAAACACTTGAATTATATGATTGATTGTATATGATTATCCAAACATGCTTTTATTTATTTTTTGTACTAGAAGCCCTAATACCTTCCAAATGATTTATAACTATGGATTTTATCCATGTTAACCCTAGAACTTACCTAAGCATTAACATTATTATCTTGGAAACTAAAACTAATTACAAAGAAAAGACAAACCTAGGCAAATATATTCGATGCATCAAAAAAATAACAATTACAACCTAACAAAACCTCAACATGCATAACTAATAACTATAAACTAGTTCGAAGCTTCAACAAGCATAAAATAGTTTGTTTATTTCTTAACAAAAATAATAGTATTACTTTATATACTTGGAAGGGTTAACATGCAGGTTCGAAACTATATCAATACCAAAAAAGAATTTCAAAAGAGGTGGAATCCACGTGGTGGATGCTCGCTGGAAGGAGGTTTTTTGGTGTTAAACCCTAAGCATTTAAATTTATGTAATGCCCTAAAAACTAGTTTGGCTTGAAACAATTGTTTATTTGGTTGGAGGACTAGGTCGACAGGCCCTCGGACTCTTTGGGTATCTGTAAACGTTATCATTCTTGTCTTGGCCATGACATTAGCATGTTGATGTTCTGGTTATTCTCCATTATTGTTTCCTTGAAAATCGGTCATGGCATTAGCATAATTAGTTCTCTAGTTCTTTGCCATTATTGTCTCCTTTAACCTCGTCCATGGCGTTAGCAGGATCACTGCTTTGGTTCTTTGTCATTAAGGTTTCCTTCAACCTCGACGTTTAAGTTGGTAAGTCGTAACGAAAATCCTGTAAATTTATTTATTTATTTTACTTATTAAAAAATCAGTTATTTAATAAACAGTCCTAAGCGTTTGTTGTTTGATGTAGGTGAAGAAATATGGTTCAGGGTTTGAAGGTGAGGAGCTGAAGGGTATGAGCGTGAAAGGATCGGGTAAGCCTCAGTACCAACCCTGGGTACCCTTCGTCATGAATGTGTCAAGTATGGTACCAATGGTGCTTGTGGAATGTTACTGCATGTTCAAATTTTACTTGTGGTAAAAAATTTGTTTGGCTTGTGGTAAAAAATTCATAAGGCCATCCTGAGTGATAACCCTTAGGTTTCACCAAAGAGCTACGACTCTTGTAATAAGGATCTAGGGTAAGAGTATTATTGTTTAAAGGTAAAAAATCATTGTTCAAAACTGTATTTAAGTTGTAAGGAAGATTTCTCGGCCTCTTGCTCAACCACTGTAACTATTTTGTGGCCACGAATCTATTAAGGAAATTTTGGTTTTTATGAAAAAGACAAAGGGGCGATCGTTGGTTAATTTCTTGATAAATTAAGAGACTCCATTTAATAATTATGTTGTATTTAAATGGTAGAGCTTACGACCATAGAGTAATTATCTGTTTAGCATTTGTTTTTCCTTCAGTATTTTCAATTGCGCATTGCATTAAGCTTGGTAAAGAGTTTTCAATGTTTTTTTGTAATTTATTCTATGGCTGCAAACTGGTTAACGCTATTTGGAAACTTAGTTGTTGCAAAATTATTTGTACACTCTGTACTGTAAAGGAATAACCTAGGGTTTTGGTTTTACTAAATAGTTTTGGTAATCTCTTGTTCTGTAAAAGGATATAAAGGAATGTATTAAAGGTTAGGGTTTAGAAGAATAGTTTACGAATATTAATAATAATATTATAGTTATAATGATTGTTTATAATTTGGTTTTCAGAGTACTTATTTATATACTATAATACAATAGGTATTATAATCTTAACCATTTTCATCCTTTAATATGTTCCTCATGAACTTACTGTGCTAGATGTTTAAAAAGAAACAGCTTGAGGTTTAAATGTGCGTTATTTTCCATAATGTAACTAGAGTAACATTGGTTATATTTTAGGTTTTACAGTGTGAAAATAATGATTTTTTTTTTCTTTACTTTACTAAGTGTGAATAATTAGATTATAGTACTGTAATTATTAATGTATTATACTTCACACAGTTTAATGTCTGTGTGAAAAAATATTTACTATAATAGACTCTATATAACATTCTTAGAGGTTTTTGTATAAAAGTTTAATTTTCATATATGGATTATTATGGTAAAATAGTTGGAAAATGTCAATAAAAGGCTTCCAATGTTAACACAGTTACTTGAAGATATTTACTAGTAACTTATCAGAAGAAAAGATTTGTTGATTTATTTCTATGGAAACTCTACAATTCGATAACAATTCAGATCATTTTATCCATGTATAATCATTCCTATCTACAGCTAAACAAACTTTTTGTACTAGAGTACTTCATCGTAAGATGAGTGGAAAAATACATAAAGAAGTTTTACTCAATGATCACTCATTTCTAATTCTAGACTCATTTATTCTTATAAGCATATACAAGTAAACTATCCTAAATAAATTACAAAATTAACCATTCTACTAGCGGATTCAAAATGTCTAAGTAATAATAGAAAAACTAAACATGACTACTTTCATTCCAGTAATTTGCTTTAACAGAAATAAATAAGATAACAAGTTATTGAACTTGGTAATTTGTAGAAAAGACAAATAGCCCAAAGAGCCCGTTCCACCCAACCTTTTCCTGAAGATAGCTCAAATGCTTGTCTTAGGACCCCTGAGCATGTCCATTGATGCACCAGGATGAATGCATTGTGTGAATAAATGGGATTCAATCCCCTGCAACTCAACAGTAATACTTAACAACAGTATTTTTGTCCTCGGCAGTAAAGAACTCAGCTATCAAGCTGCACTAGTTCTAAATGTAGTCTTAATCACTCAATCCACTTCTAACTTTCCCCTCATCGAATCTCTTGTGCTCCTTTCTCAACTTCATAAATTTTACAAGGTAATGATTCAACTGCCTCCTGCTAAATTTGATGGATATATATATGCATGTCTAGGTCTCTTGGTCACTTTTTCAATTAATGAGGCACCTGCTTTGTTCCACTTTCTTGGGGAACATGACCACAAAATTAGGGAAACTTCCCCTTGCAACAGCTAGAAGTGATTGCGGATGTCACCATGTGTAAGTTTGCTCTCACCCTAGTTTATTCCTTCTAGTGGATCAGTGGACACTCATTCAACAACCTCCTTAGGCTATTTGTATCATAATTTATTTATTAAATAATAAATTATTCAACATAATTAATTACAATCATCCTTGACCCCACTTGGTCGATAGTCATAAAATTTACAATAAAAGTAAAATATAATGTTTTATTAAACATAAAATGTTATTGAAATTGGGGTGCATTCCATACACCCCTCCTTAAGTCCAACATCGTCCTCAATGTTTCTTTATTCATCATCCTCGGATCTTCCCTGGAACAGAATTGGATATGATGTCCACATATGACTCTCCAATTACCAAGTTGCTTCTTCTGGACTAAGGTGCTTCCATTGCACCTTCACCTGTCCAATGTTGCAATTTTGAAGCAAGATCTCCCTATTTTCGAGGATACAGTTCAGTTCCACCAGAAAATATCCTTCAGGCTCCACCTATACATCATTCCAATTTATCACATGAGTAGCACTGTGTATGTATCTTTTTAAAATAGAAATATGAAAAACATTATGAAATTTAAGATTCGGTGGTAAGGCCAATTTGTATGCCATCGGTCCAACTTTGGATAATATTTCGAAAGGCCCACAGTACCTGGGTGCTATATTAGCACAACTCCCTAATTTTAAGGATCTATTTTTAGGTTTTACCTTAATGAAAACATGTTCACCCACCTGGAACTCTATCTGAGTTCGTTTAAAATCTGCTTGACTCTTCTGTCTGTCTTGTGCAACCTTTAAATTACCTTGTACATGCTTCATGGTTAATTCCATTTCCTTTAATAACTCAGGTCCTCGTATTAACCTGTCAATGGGGTTACTCCATGAGATGGGAGTATTGCATTTTTTGCCTTATAGAATTTCAAATGGGATGAATTTGGATGAATCTTGGTAATGGTTGTTGTATGCAAACTCAACCAGGTGCAAATAGTCCTCCCATTTACTTGGTTGTTCTCTAACGTACATCCTTAACATATCTTCCAAAATTTGATTTACCCTTTCTGTATGTCCATCCATTTGCAGATGAAAAGATGTACTGAAATTCAAAGTAGCATCTAATCCTTTAAATAAATATTTACAGAAGTTTCCTGTGAATTTAGAGTCCCTATCAGATTTTATAACTTTTGGTATTCCATGCAAACAAAAAAATTTGTTTCGTAAATATTTTAGCAATGTTAGCATCCTTATGAGTGGTCTTTATTGGTATAAAATGGGCTGCCTTGCTGAGTTTGTCAACAGCTACCATTATTGAATCATTCTGGTTCTAATTTCTAGGAAAACCTCTAATGAAATCAATGTTGATTATTTCCCATTTCCAGCTAGGAATTGGTAAACAGTTGTAATAAGCTAGTTGGATACTGATGTTCAGTCTTAACCTGTGGACATTAAAAACATCTAGCAATATATTCTGCCAACTCATTCTTCATATTCGGCCAAAAGTAATCTTTCTGTAACATAGTTATTATCTCATGATAGCCAAGGTGTCGAAATTACGGAATTTTATGTATTTCATTCAAAATTAGCAATTTAACTTTAGGTACGTTAGGTATATACAACCTACTTTTATAAAGTATTAACCCTTTTTCATTTAGACTGTAACATGTATTTAAAATTTCAATTACATTTTCTGCCACTTTAGCTTGCAATTTTCGGTAATTTTCATCCAATTTTACTCCTTCGAGTTGATCTTCTAAATATGTTTTGTAAGTACCGATTGCTGCCATAAAAATTAATCTTACATTTCTGCTCAAAGCATTAGCTACTTTATTTTCCTTCCCCTTGATATGTTGGATCTCAAAATCATATTTGCTAAGGAAATCTAGCCACCTAGATTTCCTTGAGTTTAAATTTGGTTGATCCAACAGATACTTTAAACGTTTATTGTCCATCATTAAAATCAATTTTCTCCTGATCAAGTGATGGCACCACATCTTTAATGCATGTATCATGTCAGCCAATTCTAGATCGTAAGTAGCGTAGTTTTTCTCGTGAATTTTAAGTTTCCTAGACTCGTATGCTATTACGTGTCCTTCTTGAGTTAAGACCCCACCAAGGCCATCGTTGCATGCATCAATGCATACAACAAAGTACTTGTTAGGATCTACAATTCTTAAAATGGGTGTAGTAGTTAACAATTCTTTTAATTTCTTAAAACTCTCTTCACATTTCTGATCACATACAAATTTCTTCCCCTTCTTCTGTAAAGAAGTTATGGGATTTGCGATCCTTGAGAAACCCTTAATGAACCTTCAATAATACTCGGTGATTCCCATGAATGACTGTACATCAGTCACATCCTTTGGGACCATCAATTCCTTAATTGATTTTATCTTATCTGGGTCAACCGAGATCCCATCTTTAGTTATTATGTGACCTAAGTATTGTATTTCATCTTTGAAGAGGTCACATTTACTGAACTTGGCATAAATTTGATGTTCCCTTAACACTTGTAAAATGATTTTTAAATGTTCCTCATGCTCTTCTTTAGTCTTAGAATAGATTAGAATATCATCAATAAATACCACTACAAACTTATCTAGATATTTATGTAATGCGTTGTTCATTAAACACATGAATATTGTCTAGGAATTAGTTAGCCCAAATGGCATTACAATGAACTCATAGTGACCATATCGGGTCCTAAAAGTCGTCTTGAAAATATCCTCATCCTTAATCTGGACTTGATGATAACCAGATCTTAAGTCAATTTTTGAAAATTTTGTTTCTCCGCGTAACTGATCAAACATGTCATCTATGGGGGGCAACCAGTATCTATTTTTAATTGTCATCTTATTAAGTTGACGGTAGTCAATGCATAAGCGCAGAGTTTCGTCCTTCTTTTTAACAAAAATGATTGGTGCTCCCCAAGGAGACACACTTGGTCTTATATACTTTTTATCCATCATTTATTTTAATTGCAATTTTAGTTCATTAAGCTCCAAGATGTTCATCCGGTAAGGATATTTTGAGTTAGGAACCGCACAGGGTACTAGCTCAATAGTGAATTCTAGCTCCTTTTTGGAGGCAATCCCAGAATTTCCTCCAGAAATACATCCGAATAACCTCTTAGAATTTGTATATCTTCTAATTTTAGTTTGACTTATTTATTAACGTGTGCTTCATTAGTTATAGTTACATAAAAATATTTACATCCCTTCCGAACAACCCTTTTTAGTTGTAAGGCAAAAATCTGTCTGATTGCTATTTTCCTAGGGATTCCTTTTATTGTTACCATTTCTCCTTCGTTATTTAAACAGGTAAAAGTTTTATCAAAACAATTTAACCCTACTCGATGTTGTTGCAACCAATCCATTCCAATTAATACATCATAGGAGCCTAACAGAAGTACATTCAACTTTATAGAAGTTTCAAACTGATTCATAAATAATGTACAATCTTTCACAAAATCAATTACTTTCCTTTTTCCAATTGTAGCTAATTGAACCAGCAATGATTTTGCAAATTTCTCTACTGGTAATTTACTTTTCTCTACTAAATTTGGAGAGACATAACTCAGGATAGCCCCTAAGTCAATTAAAATAGAAATAGGTTTATGGTTCAACATACCTTCTAGTTCCACCCTAGAAGTCTGATATTCATCTTGTCTATTTTCTAGCACTGCATTGATTATAGGCATCCCTCTGTGGATATCGAATGGGTCAAGGGTTTGAGGTCACTGTTATATCTTTATAATTTAATCAATATGATCTAGGATCTTATCTAAGAGAATAACATGCATAGCAATAATCACAAGAGACAAGAGACACAATGAGTTTTCCTTAGGGAAACCATAAAGGAGAAAACCTTGCAACTTCCTCAAAGATAAAATGAGCACCAATAGCAAAAGTAAAACCCAAAATCACAAAGATGATCTCTGACATGTGTTCTCTCTATCACTTGTGCGAGCTCCTCCTCTCTCACTCATGCGCTACAGTTGAGTGAGTGTCTGTTTCAAATAAAGGTCTCACTCTCTATTTATACTAATTTTCCACTTGACAATTACTCACCAAGGCCGACTTCTCTAGGAGAATATATAACCCTAGTACCCCTCAACTATGGGGAATATTTCCTTGACTTACAACGGAGGGTTAACCTCTATGACTTTACATGGATTTATTATATTAATGATTCTTCGGATAGGAACATCGGGGTACAATAAAATACAATATAAGATATACAAGTGAATACATTCCAAAGTTACAAATACATGAACACTCCCTCTTAACTAAGAAGGTATTCTCTTGACACAGTTCATCAGCACAAGTCTTCATCACTGGATCATCATCAAAGTTGGATCACCATCAAAGCTGGATCATCATCAATATCACTTCTGAACTATCTCGAGCAATGGTTCTATCTCTCAAATATACTTGTCATAGGAAGTTATACAGAGCCAACCCTATTTCATGATGGATGTAGGCCTAGCCTCCATGTAGGTCTTCATTAACAGAGCCAACCCTTTTTTCATGCCGGATTCAGTACCTTGCCTCTATAAGTATTTCCACCACAAATCCAACCTTTTTTCATGTTGGATGCAGTACCTTGGCTCTGCAAGGATTTCCACAACAAAGCCAGCCCTTTTTCATGATGGAAACAGTACCTTGCCTCTACAAGGATTTTCACTATAGAGCCAGCCCGTTTTCATGCTAGATGTAGTGCCTTGCCTCTGGAAGGATTTCCACTAAAGAGCTAGCCCTTTTTCATGCTGGATGCAGTAACTTGCCTCTGCAAGGATTTTCGGTACAGAACCAGCCCTTTTTCATGTTGGATGTAGTACATTACCTGTGCAAGGATTTCCACTACAGAGCTAGCCCTTTTTCATGCTAGATGTAGTACCTTACCTCTGCAAGGATTTCCACAATAGAGCCAACCCTTTTTCATGTTGGATGCAGTACCTTGCCTCTGTAAGGATTTCCACTACAAAGCCAACCCTTTTTCATGCTGGATGCAGTACCTTACCACTCCAAGTATTTCCACTCTAGAGCCAGCCCTTTTTCATGCTGGATGTAGTACCTTTCCTTTGCAAGGATTTCCACTTCAGATCATCACAAAGCACAATCCAGATACACATAACACAACATTCACATTCACCGTCATGGTAGGACATTCCTTCTACCATCCTAGAAGGGCTTCAACACTTACATCTATCGGCATTGTAGGACACACCTACTATCATCCGGGAAGGGCTCATGTGTATCACTTTCCCTTGGACGAAACCTCGATATGAAGAACACCAAGCTTCTCTCTAAAGTACTCAAACTTTAATCTGGCCAATGACTTGGTCAACACATCAACTATTTTCTTGTCCATCGCAACATATTGGAGCTTCACTGCTCCTCTCTATACGATATCCCTGATATAGTGATACTTGAACTCGATATTATTTTACTTGTCATGGAACACCAGATTCTATGACAGCTTCACACAACTCTGGTTGTCACAATATATACAAGTAGCATCTAACTCAAGATCAAACAAATCAGATAGTAGCTTCCTCAGCCATACTAACTCACAACTAGTTGAACAAGTTGCGACATACTCTGCTTCGGCTGTACTTAGTGCCATGCAGGACTGCTTCCTGCTAAACCAAGAGATCACACCTGATCCCATACTAAAGAAGCACCCCAAAGTGCTCTTCCTATCAATGGAACTTCCTGCCCAATCTGAATCCACATAACCTTCTAGGTTAATCTTCTGATTCACCTCATACCTGAGCCCATAATCAACTATACCCTTTAGGTACCTCAAAATATGATTTGTATCAATAAGGTGAACATGTCTTGGATCCGTCAAGAACTAGCTCAATGTGTTCACGGCAAAGAAAATATCTGGTCTCATGTTCGTCAAGTACATCAATGACCTAATCATCTAATGATACATCATGGCATCTAGTGACTCTCATGAAGCATCACTCAATAGCTTTAGGTTCGATGCCATAGGTGTGGCCATCGACTTGCAGTCCATCATCCTGAACCTCTTCAGGATATCCAATGCATACTTCCCTTATCGAAGGGAGATTCCATCTGCATTTTGCCACACATCCATGCCTAGAAAATAATGCATCATACCCAAGTCCTTCATCTCAAACTTGACAACAAGCTTCCAATTTGTGTCATCAATCAACCCATCCTCACCTGTCACAAACAGGTCATCTACATACAGTAGGAGTATCACTGGGTTCCCTTCCTCAAACTTGTAGTAAAGGTTGGAATCTGTTTTACTCCTGGTAAATACCAAGCTAGTTAGGAAGTTGTCAATCCTGTTGTACCATGTCCTGGCTGCCTGTTTCAAATCATATAGGGATTTCTTCAATTTGCACACATGAGTATCCCTATCATGTGTCTCGAATTCGAGTGGTTTCTCCACATACACTTCCTCTTCCACTACACCATTCAAGAACGTGGTATTGACATCCATCTGGTGTATCTTCCATTTCATTATTGCATCTAGAGCAAGTACTGATCCAATGGAAGTGTATCTGGATACAGGTGCAAAGTTTTCTTCATAATCTATCCCTTCCTTCTGGGAGAAGCCACGTGCCACAAATCTCTCTTAATACTTCTCTATGCTTCCATCTGCAGCATGCTTGATCTTGTAGATCCACTTGGAAGTCACAACAGACTTTCCTTCTAGTCTCAGGACCACATCCCAAACATCATTCTTCATGATCGACTGGTACTCCTCGATCATAGCATCCTTCCATTGTTTATTTTCTTCCTCTTCTTTATAGTTAGAAGGCTCTTTATTAATGATGTCACATAGTAGGGCTACATAACTGGAGTAGGACCTAGTCCTCTTCCTTTCTATGGGCATTTCTTCTAGAGCCCCATATCTTTCTACACCTTGGATAGCCTCTCGTACCCATGTTGGTTTCCTCTTGTAAGGATTCTTCTCTTGGGGTCGATCTACAGGTTCCTGAAGTTCTTCCATTTCTTGATCTTCTTATGGAGTTTCTTCATTCATAGTTATATCTCGGATCATGGGTACTTTTGTTTCTTCAGGGTCTTCAACAAGTCTCTTTATGGATTTGATGTACATTGATTATTTATCAAATGTCACATCCCTATTGATGTCGAGCTTTCACTATATCCCACAAATATACCATTCTTTCCTGAAGGATCTAACTCCGTCCTCTTTTATTTTGGAATGTGTATGTATACCGGACAACCAAATATTCTGAGATGACTGACTTGTGGTTTCTTTCTGGAGAATACTTATTCTGGTGTCTTGTTCTCAAGTACTCTATGCGGAGTCCGGTTCTGAACATGCACAACTGTCCTAGAAGCTTCTGCCCATAGATGCATAGGAAACTCTTGATCATGAAGCATTTCCCTTGCTGCTTCCATAATCATTCTATTCTTCCTTTCTGCAACTCCATTCTATTGTGTATTATATGGAGTGATCAGCTCCCTCTTAATCCATGAATCTCTGCATAATTCTTTGAATTCATCTGATGTGAACTCTCCGCCATTGTCTGATTGAAAGGTCTTTATTTTCTTCTCTTTGTGGTTCTTGATCAAGTCTTTCAATTCCTTGAACTTACTGAATAATTCATCCTTTATTTTCAATAAATATATCCATGTCTTTCTAGAAAATTCATCAATGAAAGAAATATAATATACATACCCACTAAGTGAACTGGATGACATCGGACTGCATACATCTAAGTCGATGATTTCCAAGATTCCTTTTTCCTTACTCTCGCTACTTGGAAATGTCTTCTTTGTGTTCTTTCATTTCACACATCCTTCGCAAACACCTTCATGATTTGCCTGTATTTATGGAAGACCTTCAACAACTTTACTTACAATTGGTAGTTCCCTATAGTGCACATGAGCAAGCCTTCTATGCCAAAGTTCACTTGGATCTATTGAGCATGGACCAAAGGTTGTTCTGGTTGGCCCTTTAATTTGTACAAGCCTCTATCTTTCTCCCCAATCACTACTGCATCATCTATAGTGTTTCCCTTTGGCTACATAAGGACTTGTCTATCTATAAATGCAACCCTCATACCTTTTGCATCCAACGCATATATGGAGAGAATATTATTCTTTAGTTTTGGTACAAATAAGACATCCTTCATCTTCATATATTTCTTAGAGTCGAGCTTATAGGAAGCTTCACCACTACCTTTTATGGGATACTGGTAGTCATCCCCAAGTTTCACTTTGTGGGGTGAATCATGGTTAGATGGTTTTACAAAGGATTCTTTAAATCTCGTAATATGTTTGGAATCCCCACTATTTATAAGCCAGTCATTGCTTCCATGTGTAACAGTTCTTGTGAGGGAAAAAATAAAAACATATTCTTCATCACCTGAAGAATCTTCTTTTTTGACTCTCTTTCTTGGAGGTTCATCATCCTCTGCAGTGTGAGCATGATGTATTATTTTGGTGTTCTTCTTATTTTGAGAGCCACCTTTGTTTCTGGGATAATTTATGGTTATGTGTCCTTTCTCATCACATGTAAAGCATCTGATACTAGATAGATCTCTTCTAGGATTATTCTAGTAACCACTTATACTATGAAACGAGAACTATATACTATGAACGAGAACTCTACCCATAAAAATG
>LPNX010594191.1:198895-262155 GCA_001517045.1 Pseudotsuga menziesii | reverse complement strand
ATCAACCATTTTTGAAACGGGGGTAAAAATAGCTACTAAAATTAGGAGAGAGAAAAACGAGAACTGTGTTGAGTTCTCGTTTCATAGTATAAGTGGTTTAGTGTGAATAATTACCTTTATTGGGATGATAGTAGTCCCTTCTAATTTTCTTGGTGTGCCAGTGCTGCAAGAGATTGATCTTCATTTCCCATATTTTCTTCTCGAGCTACTATTCGATCTTCTTCTTGTGATCATTCCTCCAACAATCTATTGAAAGTGATTAACTTTCTTCTAGCACAAATCCCTTGAATGAAGGAGTCCCATGACCTAGGGAGACCATTCAGGGTGGTCATCACAATTTCTCCATTCTCTACTTCTTCTTCCACAGCTTCAATTTGTTCTTTTATTTGAGAGACCCTTGTAAAGTATGATTGTATAGTCTCTACATTCTAGATCTTTACATTCTTCAATTGATTTCTCAAAGTCATCTTCTGATTTATATTTTTTCCTTCAAATTTCTTGGACAAGGAGTCAAACATCTCTTTAGGTGTCTTTAGGGAAGACACATGTGGTATAAGGTGATCTTGGATAGAATCAACAATGATCCTCCTGGCCTTGACCAAGTTCTTCTTGTGTAAGGCCTTAGCCTCATCTCCCTCTGGAACTGGATCCTCTCCACTTATGTAGGTGTCCAATTCATTCTCTTCAAGACCAAGTGAAATTCTATACTTCCATGCTCAGAATTTATCATCTCCTTCAAGTTTTTCATCAATATTGGTGTGATGAGACATCCTTAATGAGAACCTCAAATGGAAATACAAAATATTTAGATCTTACCAATTTGAGATGCCTGAACTAGATCTAGAGCTAATCTTTTACAGTGCTAATTTTTTGGTCTACGATCAAATTAAGGTTTGACTTTCCTGGAGTTCTACCCAACCAAAAACTTCTATCTTGGTCTCTAAAATTTTATTTTGATGAGGAGAGAAATCCTATGCTGGGATCACTAAAAATATCCTCTTCTATGAAAATCCCTAATTTCCCGCAGCAGTGACATGTCAAAAACTCAAAATGCTCAGAATCAGATTCAGCTTCAACAGAAGGATGCACCTTCAATGGAGAATTAGCCTAGCCTCCTTTTACTAATGATCTATCGAGAGAGACCCAAAAAGTAAGAAGCCCTAGATTATGTAGATGTACAGTGTCTTCTTCTCAAGTTAGCTCTGATACCATGTTATATTTTTACCATTTAATCAATATGATCTAGGATCCTATCTGAGAGAATAACATGCACAGCAATAATCACAAGAGACAAGAGACACAAAGATTTTTCCTCAGGGAAACCATAAAGGAGAAAACCCCGCAACTTCCTCAAAGATAGAATGAGCACCAAGAGAAAAAATAAAAACCAAAAACAAAAAGATGATCTTTGGCAGTTGTTCTCTCTCTCACTTGTGCGAGCTCCTCCTCTCTCACTCATGCGCTATAGTTGAGTGAGTGTGTGTTTCAAATAGAGAGCCTCACTCTCTATTTATACTAGTTTTCCACTTGACAATTACTCACCAGGAATGACTTATCTAGGAGAGTCTAATAACCCTAGTACCCCTCAATTGTGGGGACTATTGTCCCGACTTACAACATAGGGTTAACCTCTATGACTTTACATGACTTTATTATATTAATGATTCTCCCAATAGGAACATCGGGGTACAATAAAATACAATATAAGATATACTAGTGAATACATTTTGAAGTTACAAATACATCAACAGTCATCGGCTTTGAGCATTGAAGACGATGGGGTGCACCATATCCAGAGAAGGCGGTGCCATAAACCTTCATTCACCTACCATGGATTTGTACCTACATGTGTGGAATGGGTGGTGGTGCAGCATGCATGGAATGGTATCCCATGGTAGGCCATATCTACAAATGGGATGGTATACCATGGATCTTTGGATGGTGCCTCCATGGTCTGTTTTTCGATAGCGTGCAATATTCCGGGAGTGAAGTATCATATCAAGGCGTGCATCCATTGACATATCGTTAAGGTAAGGCCCCTCAACAGAAGTCTTAATGAATGTGTTGTGGGATACTTATGGCTTGACATGTCAATTGGTCGCTATATCATCAAATCATTGGTCACTATATCATCGAATCATTTAATTAAGATAATTGCAACAAAGCTAAAGGTTGGGAAAGAAATAAACATGGAGTGGGATGTGGGGCACTTAAATCACCCTTTCCCATCGCCAAATGGATCCCCTTGAACCCTGTCCACCGTGGGTCCACCGTCCACCAGTTACGGGACCCTTTCCACCGTGGGTCCACCGTCCACCAGTTACGGGACCCTGTCCACCATTTGTCAAATATGGGCGCCGTCCACCTCCGTCACAAAAAATCCGGCTAACACACGTGATCGAGATTTGGACGTGAATTAATGCAAAGGTGGTATGCCATGTTCAAATGGTGAATTAATTTTGAGATACCACCTTGCTATTCAATTTTTTTACGCACTCAAACTTCTACAGACGAACTGCACACCCCTGTTTCCTCAAACAAGCAGATCACCCAAATCCAACAGATTTCTAGTTTCAACAAACGACCAAGAATATCTAGTGCTCGAGCGCAGAGAGAAATCAAGCAATATCATATCAATCTATCAATCGACTTGATCTAACTCTAGGACTAAGCAATATTCTTGGAGGTTTTCTTCCTAGTTGTTATCCATAAGCGATTTTAATAAGTCTGTTGCTCTTTATTGCTTCTCTCTCTAGTTGTTATTCATAAGCATGTTCAATAGACAGGTGAAACTATATCCTTCAAATACATGTCCTTCCCTTTTCTCAAGTTGAAGTTGTCACAACATCCAGAATTTATTTATTTCAAGAGATATTTCTAAAAGGAAAATCGATTTCCAGTTTCAAATCAAAGTCTACTCGAACTCAACAACTTCAACGTAACATTTAATATCAAGCATGTGTACCTGATCTTTCTCTAACCGAGCATCCCAATCATTCTTCTCTACTAGCTTCTTAGCATCACCATAGCAAAGAGCAATACGAAAAATTTCTTCTAGGAAAAAATGAACTTTTACCCACTTTGGAGCATTCAAAATCAGATTCCAAACAATAAACACCTTCTAGAATGTCTGCAGACTTGTCCCTACAAGACGATAAATAGCTACATTGATTTCTATTCTTATGTGTTCTGAATTGTTTAGTGTTTGGCGAATAAGGGCCAGCCATTTTGCAACAGGGCCATTTTTCTCTTCCCCTAAAATGTTTCCTGCATTTAAAGGCACAATTTTTTGAAACCTAGAAAAAGACACATGCAGACAACATCCTGTTATACTTTTGTAGCAACTGTATGAATCTTAATGAAAATTGTCAACATCCAATTTCATTCTGAAACAAAAAGATTTTTAATTGGTACCCTCTTATTCATGAAAACAAAATGTATAAAATATTTGCAGGGCATTGTTTATCTTGTTGAGTTGGATGCAATGAGGGAAGTTTTTTATACCCCAAAATGTAGATGTCTGTTGGAGCTGATACACGCAGCCATTCCTCCAAATTCAGACCATTGTGGGGTGATTTTCTCTTCATATTCAACCACTTCTTGACCAACAATTTATGCCAAGAGGACTGCAGAAACATGAAAAAAAATTAACTTATTTGAAGATCAAGGTATATAGAATATGAAAGAGAAAAATAGTATAATGGCCAATCAAAATGTAATGGAAAATACCTTATTTTTATTGTCATCCATAACTGTCATTGCTGTATTGACCCAATTAAATCCCTGATCTTTATGATTCAATAAATTCTATCAGGCAAAGCAGGACTGAGTTCACTTCTTTGTAGTATCCGAAAAGCAGTCACTTAATTCAGGGAAAGTCTTAACTGATTTAATATGAGCATATTGTTTTTTTGGATGGCTCCTAATGCTTGTTAAAGATAAAGAAATCCCCTGTTGTTTCTGGTATTTTACACTATAGGATACAAAGGAAGTACATGGTCACATATAGGACACGCAGGGGGTGCATGGGTATCTATAGAAAGTCTCATTATTGTTCCGTCATAAAAATTTTAATGTCCACTAATCAAGTTGATTGCATGACAAATGGTTGGATAATGGCTCATTGTTTTTTCATGAACGTTTATCGTTTTCTTCTAACATGGTTTACTATCTTTCATATACTCAATGTAAGCAAAACCATATATTTATAAATCAATGTATCTGATATATGAATATTGACATATGTGTTTCATTTGTTTGTAGAATATCAAAGAGGATGGTTCGAAAGAAAAAATGGACCGCTGTTATAGATCTAAAAGTACAAGACCTACCTGGGAAGGACAGCTTTTTCAGCATTGATATGAACTGGAGTAAAGTTGTGAAAGGGGACAAATCTATTGACCATGTTGCATTAATTCCATGTTGTATATTTTTTGACTTCATTAAGGGAGAGGAAATGAACCCAAATGAACCATGCAAATTTGTTTGAAATCTATATATGATGAACGATGGGAATGATCATAGGGATTCAATTTCAAACAAATATGCAATGTGAGTAACTACATTTTTGTCATGTATGAGTTGTCTATTTGTATTTTGATATATTGAAATAAAGGATCATAATTGGAAAATTTTCATATGTGTAGTTATCAATGCTCATATGGACCAAAGGACAAGAGGAATGAACCAAAACCTCGTAAAAGAAGGTAACGATATATTCAAAAAAGAGGATGTGAGTGCCAATTTATTGTGAAACAAATGGTTGTTAAACCCAATGTGGCCATAATTACATACAATATGTATGAACATGAAGACAAAGGTGATTGGCCATGCCATGGACAGTGTGATAGATCCAGCGAGCCAAGGGTGATGTATGCACCTTATCTTTCAAGAGAAATGGTACTATCAGTGGAGGCAATGTATGAAATGGGATTATCTGTTGATATGGTTTGCGAATGGCATATGTTGGAGGTTAGAGAAGGCTTATTCAATGTGGATAATGGAAGCACTCGAGACAGCTTTCTGACACGGAGTGATCTTGTCAACGTTTTTAATCGATTGAAAAAAGATAAATTTCAACTTGATAAGAATGATTCAATAAGTGTGAACTTATGGTACCAACAAGATCCGAATTCATTCTTTTTCTACCAGACCCCTCATGGTGATGAGATACCATTTATCATTGGTATTCAAACAGATTGGATGTTGCATAATATGGTGAAATATCCACATAATAGTATCATTAAAATGGATTCAAAATTTTGCACAAACAAGTATAGGCTGAGTATTCATTTAGAAATTGATGCATACGTACACTTATTTTCATTTATACTATTTGTATTTTGTTGTCTCTAATATTGACATTATAATTGTGTGAATGCAATATCAATTGTATACCCTGCTTGTGTTTGACAAACAACAAAATCGAGTCCCTATTGCATGTGTTGTGTCATCTCGAAATAGGTCATCTGATATATCATTGTGTTTGTCCAAAATTATGGAAAGAGGTCGACAACTTAAAACTGATTGGATAGTGAATGTGTTCATGACAGATGATGCATTGGCAGAAATTGATGCAATAAGGTATTTGTTTGCAATTAGTTAAAATAGTTCCTCATGTTTTTTCTTCACTCATTGATTTGCCTAAGAGAATGTTCTTTTTTTTATGTGTAGATCTGTTACAAGTTGTCAAGTTTTACTATGTGCTTGGCATGTCAAAAGAGTATGGTTGAAGAATGTATTTAAATTGCATAGTTGTGAGGATGTTGGAAGAAAAATGTTGTAACCATTAGGTGCTATCATGAACGGTTGTCGTGATCCAAACTCTGTTGTCGAGTATTTGGATCAGTTTTATGATGAATTCAGAAATGAAAACCCTTTATTGCATTAATTTTCGAGGAATTGGATGGATAATCGAAAATTTCGTTAGAAACTTTTAAACCTATTCAAGTTGCTACGAAATGAATTTTTTATTGAATATGTTAAATTTCATACTTTATTTTTGCAGATATGTGGGAAAACACTTATCGAAACTTTTTTCATGCCAACCAAGAAACAAACAACACCATTGAGGGATATAATTTTTTTAAACAAAATTCCTTTGTGATCGTGGACGAAAATGCCTACAACGGATGGATTGGATTATCTACACTTTGCTTAAAAGGGTGGAACTCTATTATTGGAACATGGCTCATCTAAAGAAATTTGGTTTTATAAACAACTACATGTTGGAGCATATCATAGAGACATCTATTGAAAAGGCTAAAAATATTCTGGATGACCATTGTGTTCCTCATGATGAAATTCAAAATTATTATTGGCTACAAAGTCAATCGTCCATGAAAAAATATCTTGTGGTTTATTCAAACCAAAAATTTAGTTCATGTGATTTCCCATGGGCGATGAGAGGAAATATTTGTAAACATGTCATTAAAGTGAGCATGTTGCAAGGATATGGTTATACTAAAATACATCAATTAGCTAGGTTAGATGCTAATATTGATGTAGCAAATGGTGGATCTCCAATCATGGCACCAGAGGATGACATTGTTGAGAATCAAAACATTGAGATTGCATCAAATGAGAATTTTGATCCTACAATCAATCAGTTGGATGAGTGTGACCTTGGAAGATGTCAAGAAATTTTTGATAGATGCAATAAAAAGATTCAAACAGTAATGGTGCAACCTCCACTTTCTATTTCAAGGGAATTATTGATGGAAGAGCTCATGGATAAATTTGTTGCTTATATGAATCAGCAATGCATTCATGATTTTGATTTTAGTTATAATGACAATGAATGCACATTGAAGTGAAAAAAAAATTCTTGAGCCCTAAGAAAAGGTCTTGCCAAAAAAAAAATGAGCGTGCATTGCTTCCAGACCTAAATGTGGATGCACAAACATTTGAATCTTTCAACTTTCCTTTGACAAGTACACAAGGGTTAAGTTAGTCAATGAATACCATGCCAATTTAAGGACATCATGATCCTTCCCCGTCTGCTTTTAATGTTGACCCAACAAGATATAAATTTCCATTGGTATAGGGGGGGAGGTTGAAGAAGAAAACTCTTCATGAAGAATTGAAGGAAATGTATCCAAATAAAAATTCATCAACGGTCATTTCAGGTATTACTTATAATAATTTTTAAATAAATTAATGTCATGAAGTGGCATATCATAGATAATTTCATAACTATAATATATTGGTAGGTGGAGTACGTGTTATAAAAGGTACTGTTGATGTATTTGTAACTTCGGAATGTATTCACTTGTATATTTTATGTATTGTACCTTGATGTTTATTTCGGGAAGTATCTGTAATGTAATTGAGTCATGTCCTGCCCCGACGTTCCTATCAGGAGATTGAATAATGTAAACAAGTCATGTAAAGTCATAGAGGGTAACCCTTCCTATTGATCAAGGGCTAAAGTCCCCGCAGTTGTGGGGCCCTAGGGTTATTAGACTCTCCTAGAGAAGTCAGCCCTAGTGAGTTATTGTCAAGTCAGGAATTAGTATAAACAGAGAGTGATTCTCTCTATTTATCACATATTCACTCACACTCAGTTGTAGCGCATAACTGAGAGAGAAGAAGTTGCTGGGATGAGAGAGAGAGAGACTACTACTGTAGGGAGATCATCTTACTATTTTTGGGTTTTTTCTTTTGGTGCTAATTCTATCTTTGAGGAAGTTGCGGGGTTTTCTCCTTTATGGTTTCCCCAAGGAAACTTATTTGTGTCTATTGTCTCTTGTGTTTATTATTGTGCTTGTTATTCTCTCAGTTAAAGATCCTAAGATAATGCTAGCTTGAATTATAAAAATCTAACATGGTATCAGAGCTAACCTAAGAAGAAGACAATGTGCAGCTGCGTAAACTAGGGATTCCTAGTTTTTTTATCTCTCTCCACATATTTTCAGCAAAAGAAGGTTGGACTGACTCTCCTCTCTAGGGCGCATCTTTTTGTCGAAGCAGAATCTTATTCTAAGCATTTTTAGTTTTTGACTTGACACTACTGCCATAAATTAGGGATTTCCACAGAAGTGGAATTTTTGAGTGAGCCCAGGCCTGGATTGATCTCCTCATCAAAATCGAATTTTAGAGATCAAGATCAAATTTTTTGGTTGGGAAGAACTTTGAGAAAGTCAAACCCTAATCTGCTCCCGAACCAACTCTGCAGAAATTCAGCTCAAGATCCAGTTCCGACATCTTGACTTGGTAAGATCTAAATCTTTTGCATTTCCATTTGAGGTTCTCTGTTAAGATGTCTCATCATAACAAGCTTGATGAAAAGATTAAGGGAGCTGATAAATTTTGTGCCTGGAAGTATAGGATCTTCCCGGTCCTGGAAGAAAATGAGTTGGACGCTTACATCAATGAAGAGGTTCTAGTTCCAAAGAGAGACGAGGCTAAAGCCTTACATAAAAAGAAATTGGTCATGGATAAGAGGATTATTATTGATTCAATCAAGAATCACCTCATACCACAGGTGTCCTCCCTAAAGAAACCTAAAGCTATGTTTGATGCCCTGACCAAACTATTTTAAGGGAAGAACATTCATCTAAAGATGACTCTGAGGAACCAATTGAAGAATGTAAAGGTCGAGGATGCAGAAACCATCCAGTCTTACTTTTCAAGAGTCTCTCAGATCAAGGAATAGCTTGAAGCAGTAGATCAAGAAGTGGAGAACGCAGAAATTGTGATGACCACCTTGAATGGTCTCCCTAGATCATGGGACTCCTTTATTCAAGGGATCTATGCCAGAAAGAAGCTAGTTAATTTCAGTAGACTGTGGGAAGAATACTCACAAGAATAATCTCGGATAGTAGCTCAAGAAGAAAATATGGGAAGTGAATATCAAGCTCTTACAGTACACTCCAAGAAAAGCAGAAGTAACTCTCATCACCCCAAAGGTAAGCACTTGCATCAGAAAGATAATACTAGAAGAGATTTATCTAAATTAAGATGCTATACATGTGATGAAAGAGGACACTTTGCCAAATATTGTCCTAGAAACAAAAATAACTCTTATAAGAAGAAGGGAAATAAGAGAATACATCATGCTCATGTTGCAGAAGATGATGAACCTTCCACAAAGAGAATCAAAAAAAGAAAGTGATGATTCTTCAAGTGATGAAGAATATGTCTTGATTTTTCGCTCTCACGGGAAACATCACACATGGAAGCAACGATTGGCTTATAAACAATGGGGATTCCAAACATATGATGGGATTCAAAGAATCTTTTGTGAAACTATCAGAACATGAATCACCCCATAAGGTGAAACTTGGAGATGACTACCAATATCCAATAAAAGGTAGTGGGCAATCCTCCTATAAGATAGACTCTGGAAATTCTATGACGATGAAGGATGTATTGTTTGAACCAGGATTAAAGAAGAACCTCCTCTCCATATCTGCATTGGATGCAAAAGTCATGAGGGTTGCATTTATTGATGGAAACACGATGGAAAAAGGGAAAGACTATTGATGATGCAGTAGTGATTGGGGAAAAAGAGGGAGGTATATACAAATTGAAGGGCCAACCAGAACAAGCTTTGGTTCATGACTTAGTAGAACCAAATGAACTTTGGCATAGAAGGCTTGCACATGTGCATTACAGAGCACTACCACTTGCAAGCAAATATTTTCAAGGTCTTCCAGAAATTCAAGCAAAACATGATGGTGTCTACAAAGGATGTGCGAAAGGAAAGAACACAAAGAAAAAATTTCCAAGTAGCGAGAGAAAGGAAAAACGAATCTTGGAAATCATCCACTCCAATGTATGAGGTCCGATGTCATCTAGTTCATTAAGAGAGTATGTATACTATGTTTCTTTTATTGATGATTTTTCTAGGAATACATGGATATACTTCTTGAAGAACAAAGATGAAGTATTCAACAAGTTCAAGGAATTCAAAGCCTTGATCAAGAACCATATAGAAAAGAAGATGATAACCTTTTGATCAGATAATGGTGGAGAATTCACATGAAATGAATTCAAAGCATTATGCAAATATTCAGGGATTAAGAGGTAGTTAACCACTCCATATAATCCACAATAGAATGGGGTTGCAGAAAGGAAGAATAGAACGATCATGGAAGCTGCAAGGGCCATGCTTCATGATCAAGATATTCCCATGCATCTATGGGTAGAAGCTACCAGAACAACAGTGTATGTACAGAACCGTACTCCACACAGAGTACTCGAGAACAAGACACCTTAAGAAGTCTTTTTCGGCAAGAAACCAGAAGCCAGCCATCTCAGAATATTCGGCTGTCCAGTGTACATACACATTTCGAAAGAAAAGAGGACAAAGTTAGATCCTTCAGGAAGGAAGGGTATATTTGTGGGATACTCTGAAAGCTCAAAGGCTTACAGAATATACTTCCTAGGATTCAAGAAGATCAACATCAGCAGGGACGTAACTTTTGACGAAGACTCAAATTACAACAAATCCAGAAAGAGACCTGCTGAAGAACCTGAAGAAATAGAAGTACCCATAATTCATGACACAACCATGAACGAAGAAATTCAAGTAGAAGATCGAGAAATAGAAGAAACTCAAGTACCTGTAGATCCACCTCAGGAGAAGAATCATCAAAGGAGGAAACTTGCTTGGGTATGAGAAGATATCCAAGGTGTAGAAAGATATGGGGCTCCAGAAGAAAATCACAGAGAAAGGAAAATAACCAAGTCCTACTCTGGTTATGTAGCCTTATTATGTGACTTCATCAATAAAGAACCTTCCAACTATGAATAAGCAGCAGAAAGGAAAGAATGGAAGGATGCTATGATCGAAGAGTACCAATCGATCATGAAGAATGATGTCTGGGATGTTGTCCCTAGACCAAAGGGGAAGTCTATTGTAACTTCCAAATGGATCTACAAGATCAAGCGTGCTGCAGACAGCAGCATAGAAAAATATAAAGAAAGATTTGTGGCTCGTGGATTCTCCTAGAAAGGAATAGATTATGAAGAAACTTTTGCACCTGTATCCAGATACACTTCCATCAGATTAGTACTTGATCTGGATGCAGTGATGAAATGGAAGATACACCAAATGGATGTCAAGACTACTTTCTTGAAAGGTGTAGTGGAAGAGGAATGTATGTGGAGCAGCCACTCGGTTTTGAAACACATGACAGGGAGACTCATGTGTGTAAATTGAAGAAATCCCTGTATGGTTTGAAATAGGAACCCAGGACATGGTATGGTAGAATTGATAGCTTTCTATCCAGTTTGGGCTTTACCAAAAGTAAAGCAGATTTCAACCTTTACTACAAGGTTGAAGATGGGAACCCAGTGATACTCATGTTGTATGTAGATGATCTGTTTGTAACAGGTATGGATGGGTTGATTGCTGATACAAAGAGGAAGCTTTCTGTTGAGTTCGAAATGAAGGACTTGGGTATGATGCACTATTTTCTAGGCATGGAGGTGTGGAAGAATGCAAATGGAATTTCCCTAGGACAGGGGAAGTATGTGGTAGAAATACTGAATAGGTTCAATATGATGGACTGCAAGGCCATGGCCACACCTATGGTATCGAACCTGAAGCTATTGAATGATGCTTCATCAGAGTCGGTTGATGTTACAATGTATCATCAGATGATTGGGTCGTTGATGTACCTAACGAATATGAGACCAGATATTTGCTTTACTATGAACACATTGACCCAGTTCCTGACAGATCCTAGACATGTTCACTTGATTGCTACAAAGCATATTATAAGGTCCCTAAAGGGTACAGTTGATTATGGGCTCAAGTATAAGGCTGATCAGAAGATTAACCTAGAAGGTTATGTTGATTTAGATTGGGTAGGTAGTGCCATCGATAGAAAGAGCACTTTAGGGTGCTGCTTTAGTATGGGATCAGCTATGATCTCTTGGTTTAGAAAGAAACAATCTTGCATGGGACTAAGTACAACTAAAGCAGAGTATGTCATATCTTGTTTTGCTAGTTGTGAGGCAGTATGGATGAGGAAGCTACTGTCTAATTTATTTGATCTCCAGTTGGATGCTACTTGTATATATTGCGACAACCAGAGTTCTGTGAATTTGTCTGAGAACCCAGTGTTCCATGACAATTCGAAGCATATCAAGATCAAATATCACTATATTAGGGATACGGTGCAGAGAGGAGTAGTGAAGCTCCAGTATGTTGCGACGGATGAATAGATAGCGGATGTGTTGACTAAGATATTAGCCAGAGTGAGTACTTTAGGGAGAAGCTTGGTGTTCTCCCAATCAAGGTTCCCTCCAAGGGGAAGTGATGAGTCCATGAGCCATTCTGACATGGTGAGAGGATTTGTTCCTTCCATGGTTAGATGTAAGTGTTGAGCCATTCTGAGGTGACTGTGGGATGTGTTCCCACATGATCATATATAAGCGATAATGGCCATTCTCTGGGAGAATAGAGGCACCTGGTCAGTTACGAGGAATACTCAGCCTGGATCTGAGGGCCATTATGATGTGACTGTGGGATGTGTTCCCACATGATCAGAGGTAAGTGCATAGCCATTCTGATGTGACTGTGGGATGTGTTTCCACATGATCAGATGTAAGTGTAGATCCATTCTGATGTGACTGTGGGATGTGTTCCCACATGATCAGATATAAGTGTAGAGCCATTATGAGGAGACTGTGGGATTTGTTCCCACATGATCAGATATAAGTGTTGAGCCCTTCTAGCATGGATGCAGGATGTATTTCCCACATGGCTAGACATAAGTGTTGAGCCCTTCTAGCATGGATGTAGGATGTGTTCCCCACATGGTTGGATATAAGTGTTGAACCCTTCTGACATGGTTCTTGGATGTGTTCCTCCCATGGTCAGATATAAGTGCTAAGCCCTTATGACATGGTTCTTGGATGTGTTCCTCCAATGGTCAAATATAAGTGTTGAGCCTTTCCGATATGGTTCTTGGATGTAAGTGCTGAGCCTTTCGGGTATGGTTCTTGGATGTGTTCCTCCCATGATCGGATGTGAGTTATGGGCCTTTATAACATGGTTCTTTGATGTGTTCCTCCCATGGTCAGCTGTGAGTGCTAGGCATGCCTTTTTTACATGGTTGTTGGATGTGTTCCTCTTATGGTTAGATGTAAGTGCTGGGAGGGCCATTCTGACTTAGGGTTAGATATAAGCGCTGAAGAAGAGCTACATAGAGGCTAGGCCTACAACTAGCATGAAAAAGGGATGGCTCTGTAGAACTTCCTATGACAAGAAGAATCGAGAGATAGCACCAGTAATGATGACCTAGTGATGATCTAGATCGAGTGATGATCCAGACCCAGTGATGATGATCCAGCAGTGATGATCTAGATCCAGTGATGATGATCTAGCAGTGATGATCCAGATCGAGTGATGATCCATATCCAGTAATGAATATGACTTGAAGATGAAGATGATGAGAACTCGATGATGATCCAGTGGATACAGAGAAGAAGACCTGTGCTGATAAATTGTGTCGAGATAATACCTTCCTAGTTAAGAGGGAGTGTTGATGTATTTGTAACTGCGGAATGTATTCACTTGTATATTTTATGTATTGTACCCCGATGTTTATTCCGAGAAGTATCTGTAATGTAATTGAGTCATTTCATGCCCTGATGTTTCTATCGAGAGATTCAATAATGTAAACAAGTCATGTAAAGTCATAGAGGGTAATCATTCCTATTGATCAAGGGTTAAAGTCTTTGCAGTTGTGGTTCCCTAGGGTTATTAGACTCTCCTAGAGAAGTCGGATCTAATGAGTTATTGTCAAGTCGGGAATTAGTATAAATAGAGAGTGAGTATCTCTATTTATCACACATTCACTCACACTCAATTGTAGCGCATAACTGAGAGAGAAGAAGTTGTTGGGTCAAGAGAGAGAGAGAGACTACTGCTATCGGGAGATCATCTTGCTATCTTGGGGTTTTTCTTTTGGTACTGATTCTATCTCTGAGGAAGTTGTGAGGTTTTCTCCTTTATGGTTTCCTTGAGGAATATCTTTGTGTCTATTGTCTCTTGTGTTTGATTGATGTGCTTATTATTCTCTTAGTTAAAGATCCTAAGATAATGCTAGCTTGAATGATAAAAATATAATAGGTACACCACAAAGGGCTGTAAGGCCTCAGAAGAGTAGTCAAGTAAATACAAATTCAAAACAACCATCATCTATCAATCATACACATTCAGAGTCACTTGCATTTATGAACCCACCACTAGGTTTGTTTTTCTTTGAAGTGAATTTATCGTGGTATTATTGGAGAGACAACATCACTTATTATTTATCGATGTGTATTTGTAAATTCATATTTTCAGACACCAATGTCTCTTCTATTGCACACATGCCAACATTAGGGCGAATGAAGTTGTCATTATTCTTTGATTTGGAATTATAATATGAAGGTAAGTAACTGTATTCCATAGTATAGTAGTGTATTTTTTTTAATGTGATACCAATTGATATTTTTATTAGTCAATTATTTAGTACATCTGAATTCTAAATTTGATGGTATTTTTTGTTTCCTCTACAGGACACAAGGCCAAAATTTCTAACACCATCTACCTGCGGATATTCTAGGTGTTAGGAATTTGAGATCACTGGCTGTAGGAATTAGTAGACTTATACTTTATCAGACTATTGGTAACACATAAAAGGTCAATTCCTCACAGGATTTTCCTAGATCTATGACGCAAGCATCATCAACAACAAGGAAGGTTTTTGCAAAATATTATATGGGAAGAATAGAAAAATGACCAGTCTTCCTAAACTCGATGGCGTGATGTATTGCAAGAGGAAGCTAAAAACAACCAAGAACTGAAGACTTTGTTTGATTCAGCACGGAACAATAGCCAAAGTCAAATATATGAGTCACCAACTACTTCCACAAAATCAGCACCAAGGATCCAAACAAATGAACATAATTCCTATATTTTGTAATTATAGATCTAATTAGTTAGATATTGTATCCATAATATCCTAGTCATTTATGACAAGAGTAGATGTAAATAATTGTATAAATACTTCTTTCTTCAAAGTATTGAGGGTTGATTTTTGCACCCACGAGCTATTGTGTAAACTTTACAAAGGATCGACCAATAATAAAAAAGGATTGTTCACAGGATTCTTGTGTCAAATTGTTGGTGATGTCTCTCTATCTTTGTTGAATGTTTTCTTATTCTCTGTGATTGTAGAACTCTGTGAAGAGTGAGTGTAAAACATAAAAACCAATATTGCTAACAAATTTTCTCTTTGTATAGTTTGGCAAGCCAAAAAGGATAACTGCAACATTTTTTCACATGTTGATAAAGACTCTTTTGAATGCCTACTTTGATTTTTTTGAGGAACCTAATTCTATTCCTCATTTAATGATTGAACTACTAATATTGTTTTCATTTTTCAATTTGTTTTTATATATTTTCTGTTTTTATTTGTTAGTATATGTTCAGAACTGTGTAATGAGGAATTTATTTTTATTAACAGATGTATCTACTGTCTTCTATCTAGTGACATTTGCATTTTCTAGGTTACTCTTCTACTGGTTTAACCCTTCAGGAAATGACTCCAGTCTGAATATTTTCTTCATTGTCATGACATTGTTTCTTGCATTTGTGTTTGGGGTGAAAACGTGAAGTTGGGAAACATTTTTATGACAACTGAGTGAAAAAAAGAAGGGCGCGTAGATGAACACACGAAAAAAAGTCAACCTCAAACTCTAGGCCGAGAGTTTAAAAAACTCTAGGATGAGAGTTTAAAAAACTCTAGGCTGAGAGTTTGTGAGAGTTTGAACCAATCACCATGCTGCGTCTTTAAAAAAACCCTTAGATGAGAGTTTGAACTAAACTCTCGACCTAGATTTTGGAAGATATTTTTTCAGTCGAGATTTTATGGTCAACAAAACCTGCGAAAATATCTGGCATCTTTTTGGAACCTACAACTTCAGCAAGTCTAAACCCCTGCAAATTTTAAATATTATTTGTCGGACTTGGTAGCAATGGATTCATCTCTGAATCTAGTTTCCAATGATATAATAGTTGTTTCATTTCTATTTCAATTTCTATTTATTAATTATTTTTTCTAAACCTTATCCCTTAAGAATTTTATTACTCTAAAAAACACCCGAAATGAAAGTTCAATATTGTAACAAAGAAAACACTAAAATATTTGAAATCTTCATAGAGATCATAATTGCCTTGTCCTTTTCAAAAGGGTACTTTTAGTTTTTCCAATAAGAGTCACACTAAAAAGAAAATTGAAGCTCACCAACATGTGTCTTTAATGCACCATTTTCTGAACTTATGCTGTTTCGATAAATAAATAAAAATAGTTCTCAAGTTCGAAAAACCTCAAAATATAGTCCATGCACAAGTTCAATTTGTGTAGAATATGAGTATAAATTTTTTTTCCATAAAATGAATAACTATCTCTAAGAAAAATGTGGTGCACACAGGTCACTCATTAATCATACTTCAAATTTTAAAGTATATGTCATTGGTGGACGTCAAATTTACCCCACTGTATATCAATAAAAAAATTTAGAAGAAATATGAGTACGTAGCTAATTCAATTCTCTAAAATTTACGTGTTTACTTCAAGGTGAAATTCCTAAGAGAGATATCGGTTTGAAGGGATTGAAATTGAAAAACATAAAATTTTGCAGTTTGTTTTGTCAAAAAACAAGCAAAAGTGTTTCCCAACTTCATATTTTCACCCTTTGCAATTATTGCATTGCATCCTCAGGTACCAAATTTTTTTTTGTTGTACCCATATTTAATTTGTTGTAATAAATTCCTCATAAGGATTTGAGAAACATATTCATCTTGATATGATATCGCAAGAATTATGAATGTAAAGTCGATTTAGTTTACAAAAGAATGAGGATACATGTCTTCCTTGATGGACCTAGGATTTGGGTAGTTTAATTTTCCTTGCTTCTTTATTAGTTCTGAAAGTAACATGATTCATCTGAGAAGTTTATATTTAGACCTCGCAAGAGGAAAAATTGCAAACGATAATCATTTTATTTTTTTAAATTCAGCATCCATTTTAAATTTTTAACTGCACAACAATTTCTCACGAGGTGTAATGCTGAAGTGTGTGCCCTCTGGGAGATTGGAACCCTCATGGGAAGCTTGAAAAGTCACAACCACAAATGTATTGGTGGATTGGGACATTGAAAACTACTTCAAAATTCAAATTGCAGTAGAGTATATGCCATCTTGATTGTTGTATTTAATGTGAAATACTCAAAAGTTGTAGAAAAATAAAATGTGCACTAAACACTCAAAAACAGTTTATTACCATAGCAAGAATATTTAAATACAAGTGATAGGTGCCATTCCTTTAATAACAGACCGTGAACGACATTTCACTCATATAAATGACACCTTCCTATTAGTACATTTTTATTTCAGATAGACAGCATGCTAATACTTGTTGACAACACACTCAACTGAATGTCATTAGTCAATAAATTATAAGGAAAAGGATATCAATTTGCCTCTCGCAAGTTCTAAAATGCCTGCCAAAATGTTGTAGTTGTGTCAATAAGTTCATCTATTGACATAAGTATGTTCCTTGATTGATAGTCCATTAAGCCATGGTTTTTAGCCTCCTCACGAGTGGTCATAAGTATGAAAAAAGAGGTGCTAAGTTAGTAAAAATATGATATATAATGGTGTATAAAAATATGTCTGCTCAAAGTGTATAAAACTCATATATGCATGTACCGAGATGAAAGGAATATAAGACATCGTTTTATAAAAAGATCTCAGTTGAAGCTCTGTTGATTGACTGACAAAGTTGGTTAGACAAATAAAGAGTGGAAGTGCAGAAGAAGTGAAATGAACAAGAGATAGAGCATATGTAACAATCAAAGAATATAGAAACTATATTTGCAAACATTACAAAGGATTTTCGCAAAGAAATCGTGCAGATCTGCATTTGATTTAAAATCAACGGTTAGGAAGCATCCTGCACAAGATCCGATGGTTAAGGATCAGTTCCACAAAGGGTAGGAAGAAAAGGTCAAGTTTTGCAAGTCGTGGTGAGATCCGCATTCAATCTGAAATAGACAGTCAGGAAGAATCCTGCATGATATCCGAAGGCTAAAGATCAATTCCACAACAATCAAGATCGAATGGCTTATATTAGTCATGTACTAGATCCGAAGGTTAAGGATTAATTCTGACAGTTAGGTGGAAAATCCAAAGTTCTGCAAAAGATCAAGATCGAACGACTGAGATTAGTTCTGCTAAAACAGATCGACGGTGTGGAAGAAAAAATGTGGAAAGGGAATTGCAGAAATAACATTTAAAGATTCTATGAACCTGCAATCTGGAAGATTGAAGTTTGGAAAAGACTCCACAAAAGATCGACGGTGCGAAAAAAAAATTGCGAAAAGAAGCTTGCTGAAAGGAGGTTGTGGAAGGAAGCTTGTGGGAAGGAGCTTGCAGAAAGGAGCTTGTGGAAAGGATCTTGCAGAAAGGAGCTTGCAGAAAGAAGCTCATGGAAAGGAGCTTGCAAAAAGTCGAAATACGATTTGAGGAAATGTTACGTTTCCGCATCCCACATCCCTCATCTCGCAATATGGAGAGATCGGACGGCTGAAGTCTAATTTATAAACAAAAATTCTCAAACACCATACACTGAGCAAAATCTCGTATTTTGATCCTGTATCTCGCAAGATTTGATCCCGACTATCCATCTCTTTTAAATTAGGGGCCTGAATTTGACCCGCATAAAATATATAAATAGATGGATCCTTTGTATTTTCCTTACCATTTTTACTTTTGAAAATTAGCTTGATGCATGCGTTTCTACTGCGATTTTTACCAGATGATATTTTCACAGTTTTGGTCGACACCAGGTTGGTTGCTTCTCTACCATTTTCACGTGTTATTGTTTACTGGTGCTTTGTTTCTTAATTGGTATTGATTACATTTTTATGCGTTCAAACATATTTTTTCAATTCTTCAAAATGGCTCAATATACCCGCTGCAAGAACATTCAAAAAGACATGCTGAACAAAGACCCAAACTTCAGCATTTTCTCAGACACCAGTGGTAGAATCACTAAAACTTACCAAATTGACTGGTCCAGGATATACTCGATTTTTGACAATGATGAACTCTCAGATATTGAAAATGACCAGTCAGCTTAGCAAAAAATTAGGGATTCTAGGCTACATGTTATTTCTTCCAAGCATGTTATCCTTCCTTACACTAACGCAATCAAATGGATTGTGGACCATGAAAATCCTAAAGACTGGTCCTTTAATGATAGCGTTGGGTCATAGTTAGCTCCTTTTCGTCCTGAGGTTTTTATCAAAGCCTATTCTCTTAAACTGGCTATGCAACCCCTTAATGCAGAGTTTTCCCAACCTTCTAAAACCAGGTACAATCTTAACGAAATGCTAAAATCATGGATGAATGAACCAAGTAAGTTCTCACAGAGGTCCAATGACCTATACCCTGTCACCTGGTTTTGAGAGGCCTATTCCTTATTGGAAGCCATGCTTTGCAGGTTGTATGGTCTTCCCAATTGTTTTTTCTTTAAAGTTGAATGGGATCCAGTAGCTCATCATGTCTTAACTACTGGTGATTATTTCCCTTGGGAATCTATCTTGTCACTAGAACTTAAAATGGTTATCTGAGATTATCAGAAAGCTACTGACTAGAAGAAGCCAAATTTCTTCTTTTCGGCCTTTATCATTGATGTATTCTGCACCGAGTTCCAATATCCCAATTTGGGATGGAACTCGACCTTACCAGCCCCCCCCTGTACCAATTTACTATTTAGCATTGTGGGATACCAACTATACAGCTTTTCTCTACGACATCTATGAACACTTGATGGGAAGCATTTATTTCAAGATATTCAAAGAGGAAGCTCCTACGTTTTCAGCTGAATCCAAATCCTTCATTGCCACAATGGGTGATTGGTATGTTGGTGAGTCTTTTTCATATATCAAAATTTGGGGTGGCAATACTATTCATATGCTTCCCAGGATAGTTCTCAACAGGTTGGCTCTTGAAGAGGTCTCTTCCCAGACTGTCACTGATGGTGTCTACAAGAAACTTGTCACTCCTAAGAGGAAAGGTTGTCCTAAATTTCCTTTGAATCTTGGATCATTGGTTATCCCAATTTCATCTTGGGATATGGTTTTAGGTGATCAAATACTGTCTTTGAAACTTGGTTTTTCTCTTAAAAGGAAGCATGACCCTAAGGGGTTTCTTGATGCTCATTTCAAACAGAACCATATCAAGGGTGGTTATGTTCATGCAGAAGTCCTCGATGACTCTATCTACTAGGGTGTGAATACCTTTTATGAGGTCATGGCCAATGCTAAGAGAAAAGATGACCAGAGCCACATTTTACAACATCAGAGAGAGCTTAAAACTAGGGTTTTGGGTTACAAAGAAATGGAACTTGATCTCCTTGAAAATGTAAGAAGGGATGGGGAAGAGAGGAAATACCAAGAAACAAAAGTTCCATCAGTGGTAAATTATCTAGATAGGGATAAGGGAATAGGTCCTATGGAGGACCTTCCACAAGTGACCGTTTCTCAGTAATTGAAAGCTATGATGCATACCTCCCAGCTATCAAAGCAGAAATTGGCACAGATTACTTAAGTATCATATACTCAAGTAGCTGCATATTTTAAGCCTATTTCTGACATTCAGGAAACTACCACAGTTACCCAGTTAGGTGACGATCAAGTAGCAGCTGAGACTAAGCCACTTAAGAAACAAAAATTTCATGCTACTGCTACCATAGGCCTTACTGACTCGGATACTGAAGAGGAACTACACTCTTATGTGCATGTGATTGGCTAAGTAACTCAGCATCTTCAGAGATATACATAGTTGTTCAATGGTATTCAAATGAAAGGTTATGTCCCTAATCCAAAGATTATGCAGTCCACTTCTATTTCTAATTATTCATCTTCAACATTGCTCCTTTCATCTATCCAAACCTTTTCCACTTTTCATGTTGGAGCAATCCCATCACCCTCACTATCTCAAATCTATCATCCTTTGACCTTCACATCTACTCCTATCCCAACTAATTCACTCCCACGTCCCATGCTTTCATCTACTATTGCAAAGACCCAGCCTTCAAAAGTTCCTATGACATTTCCTTCATTCATTGTTTCATCATCACCCATTCCTGAGCAAGTTTTAGTGCCTTCATTATCACTTCTAGCCACAAACACTTTCATTCCATCCTTTGAAACTTCCATCCCAATCCCCTCTTCAACCTTTGAACATGCAATTTTCCAAAACATCTCCTTGTCCTGGCCTACCTCTCATATTACTATGCCTATATCCACTCCCACCATTACTCATACATATTCACTGGTTTCAACAGTGAGTGGGACTTCATCATTTACTCAATTAGTATATGATTTTGATGAAGACATTTTAATCCCTCTTGGAGGTTATTTCTATAGCAGGTCGTCTAAGGCAGTGGTCAGAAAAGGAAAGAAGAGAAGTAGAGATCGAGATGATTTTGTTGCACCTATCACCAATCGAATAATATGGACTCAGCAGTCTCGTGATCCTCAGATTGATGCAATGGATTCAGCTACAACTTTGGGTGCATTCAAAGGTGCTAACCTTGATTCAGTTCTCACATTGAACAGGGAGTTTGATAAAAGTAAAGAGGAAATGAAGAAGCTTGAAGAAGAACTAGATGAGGTCAAGAGAGAGCATAAAACGTATGTGGCAAATGTAGAAAAAGCATCTGAAGACAAGTTTGAAGAGTTGCAGCTCAAGAATGCATCTCTCTAGGCTGAATTGCAAAATGAAAAAAATATAAATGCCACTCTTACACAAAGGATAGCTTTGCTTGAGAAACAATGTGAAGATGCAACTGCAAGTGCAGCTTCCTCTGCCTTTTCCAAGTTTTATTAGCAGGAGTTTCAATATTTGGCTATACAAGTCAATCAAGAGCATCATGAATTAATAAATAAAATGTTTAGGACTCTGGATAACATCTTTGAGACTCATGTTTCTTTTGGTAAAATGTTTGTCACCCTTGAGGAGCAAACATCCAAGAGACAACAAGCCTCCAAAGCTTATGATGATATTTTGTATTGGCAAAGGTATATGAAAGACATACCAGAAGGTATCGCCATCCTCAGTAGTTTTCAATTGAAAAAGGTCAGAACTGTTTTACGTGCTTGGATCGATTTGAATGAGATGATTGAAGATACCATCCAGAAAGCACATGATATTTGTGGGACAAGATGGTATGCAGTTGAAAGCATTATGGAAATACTACACTTCCCTACCATGGGGATTATTGAGAATGCTTGTCCTCCGAAGTTAATGATTTAACAGGTTGAACATCATTGTGAGGAATCCAAAGAGAAGATTCAAGGGATTGACCATATCAACATTGGAGACATGGATCAGTTGATAAGACAACCACTTGCTATGCAAGGCAAGATCCACATTTTCATCTGTATTTGGCACAAGCTGACCAAAAATGAAATGGAAAATTTTCGATGTGATGCTCAACTTGGGTTTGAATCAGTGAATTATCCAAACATAGATGAGTTGTTGGAGATTTGGACCAGGTGGTGATATTTTCGTGGCTATTAGTTTCATGATCCCAGTTTCATGGGGATTCATTATTTTGTAATTATTATTTAAAGGTTATATTTCTCATGGGCTAAGGGCGGAATTTCTGGAGGTAAAAATCAGCTCAAGAGATAGAAGATACTCTGTTTAATTTAGAGTTTGTAATGTTTTGCAGACTTTCTTTAATACAACTATGTTATTCTTGAATCTCTTTCAGTTTATTTAGTCAAGTTTATTTGATGAATATTGATTTTTCCATTAAAGAATGTTCACTATCACTGTCTAACTCATTTGCAAAATGTAAGCACACTGATCTATAGTTCTAATTATTCCTTTCTTATGATCTGTGTACCTATTTTAAATGAATTTATTTGATTAAAACTTTATCTATTTCTGCAAATGATTCTATAGTAAACATTACAATCAATAGTAATCTGAGTTGATAAGTAGTTAAAATCTCTTTTATGTTTCGGTTAAATTCATGGACATGCTTATCTGTTTTCATATCAAGTTTAACTTGCATTCAAACAACACACATTCTTAGTATATCCCTAATTTAGCTTAGGTTTCTTTTCTAGGTAGATATGTAGTTTTGTAAACATCCAATACCTTGTTTTCCTTCATAGGAAGACTGATCCTTTTGGATCAAAATTCACTGACTCAAAGAGTGCCAGAGGAGGACGAATACCAGTGGGTGTTAACCACACCAAACAGCTCGAGGAGAGGGTAGTACTTGCGTAGGATTACCTAAAGCCTTTGGTTGGGTTTTCATCCTCTGTTGTGAGCCTTGGAACTCACTCCAGCAAACTTTATCAACCGAGGATGCAACAAATCTATAACTTTTGCAGGAAAGAATAAAGAACCTCAATTTTAAAATCCTATCTATTACATTTTTTGTTTTTGTAGAATTTTTTCCTTGTGTAATGAATAAATGATTAATTCATCGTAAATACTACATCTTATAATTCTTGAGGAAAAAATTTTCCTATTTCTTATAGATTTTGATGTCTAGATGGCAGAATTAAAAGAAGCTATATCAGTTATGATGACCTGGTCAAATGCTAGTTGGGTTCATCCAAAGTTGACATCATGCAGGCCTCAACAACAAGGAAAAATGTACAAAGGAGCAGTACTCGTGCACTCACTCACTGACAAAGTTCAAGCTAATCATGATTCATGTTTCATATTACAATTAAGAGCATTGAAATGCACAAATTTACAAAACCATGACACCCAAATTATAAAATACAACACTATAGAAATTTCCAACATTTATCACACTTCAATCTATTGATAATTTGATCATTGATCTAGGAACATGGTTAAAATGCCCAATAATGAAGATTTCAATAAAAAAATATGTAAAATGGGAAAACGTAAAGCCAAATACAACTACATTAAGTCAGTATAGGGCATGATTTGAACTCTCAAAATTAGCCCATAGATGACTCCATAATACCTATGATTCTTAACAAGGATAAAGAGACTTAAACCTCTTTAATTCAAAAAATTACTAGAAATCTCAATTAAACCATTTGAAAATAAAAAACTCCTAAGAATTTTCAATATAAGAAATATTGTAAACCTAAATAACCAAGATTTTCCTAACAAAAATATCAAACCAAAGAAAAAAATCCGGTAAACCTAAACACTATCATGAAATATGCTATAATCATAAGCATGGGAAGATTTGCAATGGCATAACTCTTAGGCATAACTCTTACTTAAGCAATATGAGAGATAAAAAAAGCCTAAGAAGTTTCAATATGGAAAAGAATTTTTCTAACAAAATGCAAACCCAATGTGAAACATGCCATAATTTGGGCTTCAAAACCACCAAACAAAAAGTTCACTAAATGGCCAAGAAATCTCACGTAAAGACATGGAAAATAAAAAAATAAGAAGTTTCTATATGAAAAATACATTAAACCCAGATACGAAGAAATTTTCCTAACAAAACTATGAAAAAATAAAAAATCAAACCCAAACACTTGGTGATTAACATGCTATAATTAAAGATTTTATAATGACCAATCAGAAAGTTTATCAAAATCATCTAAATATTCTTGATTTTAAACTATATGAAGATTTGTAAGTAACAAAAAAAACAGAGACATTTCATCGTAAAAAAGAAATTGAATCCAAACACCAAAACAATAATTGCAGTTTTTCATCCCGCAACCCACATCCCACAAATTACGGATTGCAGGAAGTAGTTTCATTTATGATTTGTGTTGTGTGTTTCCACAAACCGCAACCCGTAATTTGAGGATTACGGATTGCAGAAAGGGTTAATTAGAATTTCATTATTTTTTATTCCCACAGCCCCCAATTGCGGATTGTAGATTGCAGGAACTTTCATGCACATTAGTTTGTTGAAATGTCGAACCCGCATCCCGCAACCCACAATTGCGGATTGCGAGAAAGTGAATAAAATTCAAATCTCGCACCTTGATTCCATATCCCGCAAGATTTGATTTCAAGCATCTATTTCTTTTAATCCTACAGCCTAGATTTGACCCGAGGAAAATATATAAATAGATGGGTCCTTTGTATTTTATTTACTGTTTTCACTTTCAAAGATTACCTTGTTGCGTGAGTTTTTACTATGATTTTTACCAGAGATCATTTTCACAGTTCCAGTCAGTTCCAGGTTGGTTTTTCTATCATTTTTACATTTTATTGTTTGATGTTGCTTTGTTTCTTAATTGGTCTTGATTTCTTGTTTATGCGTTTAAACATAGTTTTTCAATTTTCAAAATGGCTCAAGTTACCCATTGGAAGAACATTCAAAAGGACATGCTAACCAAAGACCCAAACTTCGACGTCTTCTCAGAAAAATTGACTAGCCCAGAATCTACTCGATTTTTGACAACGGTGACCTCTCTAATATTCAAAATGACCAGTCGGCCTACCAAAAAATTAGGGATTGTGGGATACACGCCATTGCTGCCAGACTTTCTATCCTTCCCTACAGTGACGTAGTCAAATGGATTGTGGACCATGCAAATCCTAAAGACCGGTCTTTTAATGATAGCGTAGGGTAACAACTATCTACCTTCCATCCCGAGGTCTTCACCAGAGCCTATGCTCTTAAGCCAACTGTCAAGCCCCTCAAATATGAGTTCACCCAATCCTCTAAAACTAGGCACAATTTTAATGAAATACTAAAATCTTGGATGAATGAACCTAGTAAGTTCACACCGAGGGCCGACGACCTATACCCTGTCTCCTAGTTTAGAGAACCTTATTCTTTATTGGCAGCCATGATATGTAGGATTTATAGTCTTCCCAATATTTCTGTCTTCAAATCTGAATGGGGTCTGGTAGCCCACCATATTCTATCAACTGGTGAATCTTTTCCATGGGAGTCTATCCTGTCATTAGATCTCAAAAAATCCATCCAGGATTATCAAAAAACTACTGCCCGGAAGAAGCTGAATTTCTTCTTTTTGGCCTTTATCATTGATGTATTTTGTACTCAATTCCAATACCCTAATTTGGGATGGAACTAGACTCTACCGCCCCCTCCGGTACCTATCTACTATTCAACACCGTGGTATACTAATTATGCATCTATGTTCTACGGCATCTCTGAACACTTTTTTGGTAGTATTTATTTTTCAATATTCAAATAGGAAGCTCCCACCTTCTCAGCTGAATCCAGGACCTTCATTGCCACAATGGGTGATTGGTATGTTGGTGATTCATTTTGATATATTATAATTTGGGGTAGCAATATTGTCCATATGCTTCCCAAGATAGTTCCTGACAGGTTGGTTATTGAATAGGTCTCTTTCGATACTGTCACTAATGATGTCTACAAGAAACTTGTCGATCCTAAAAGGAAAGGCTGGCCTAAATTTCCTTTGAATCTTCAGTCATTTGTCATCCCAAATTCAACTTGGGATGCAATCTTAGGTGATCAAATAATCTCTCTGAAACTTGGTTTTTCTCTTAAAAGAAAGCATGACCCTAAGGGGTTTCTTGATGCTCATTTTAAACAGAACCATGTTAAGAGTGGTTATGTTCATGAGGAAGTTCCTGATGACTTCATCTATCAGGGGGTAAATACCTTTGCTGAGGTATTGCCGAGGGCTAATAGAAAATATGAACAAGGTCACATTTTACAACATCAACAGGATCTTAAAACTAGGATTCTGGGTTACAAAGCAATGGAAATTGACCTCCTTGAAAAGGTAACAAAGGACAGGGAAGAGAAGGAATCCCAAGAAACAAAAGTTCCATCAGTGATAACTTATCTAGATGGGAATAAAAGAAAAATTCCTATGGAATACCTCCCACACGTAATTGTTGCTCATCAATTGAAATCTATGATGCATTCCTCTCAGCAATCAAAGCAAAAACTAGTGCAGATTACTTCAGTATTGGACACTCAAGTAGCTACAACAATTAAGCCTATTTCTGGAATTCAGGTAACTACTACACCTGGTGATCAAGCGACAACTGAGGTCAAGCCATTTCAAAAACAAAAGATCCAGGTTCCTACTTCTCAAGCCCTCACTATAGACCTTTCAGATTGTGATGCTGAAGAAGAAGTAATTTCTCTTGTGCCTGTGGTTGAAGAAGTAACTGATATTTTACAAGCAGTTACATATTTTTTCAATAATGATGAAACAGAAGATGCTATCCCTAATCCAAAGGCCCTAGAATCCACTTCTTCTTCTGATTCTTCAACTTCAGCCTTCCTCCTTTCATCTATTCAAACTCTTTCAAATTTTCCTGCTCGGGCAATTCCATCATCTTTGTTATCTCAGCTCTATCACTCTTTGACTTCTACATCTGTTTCTATCCCATCCAGTTCATTTCAACCTCCCATGCTGTCATCCACTTCTACAAACACCCATCCCTTGAGGACTCCTCTTCAATTACCCCCTGTCACCTTTTCATCATCACCTATTCCTGAACTAATTTTAGTAGCCTCATCTTCATATCCAATCGCAAACATTTCATGTCCAGTATATGAAACTTCCATCCCAACCCTCTCTTCAACCTCTGAACCTATGGTTGTTCAGTACATCTCTTCTTCCTTATGTACCTCCCATGTCACTATGCCTATACCTACTCCCACCATCACTCAGACATATTCCTTGGTTTCAACAGTAAATGTGACTTCATCATTTACCGAATAAGTGGCTGAGTTTGAATAAGATAATGTAGTCCCTCTTGGGGATTACTTCTACAGTAGGTCATCCAAGACAGTGGTCAAAAAAGGAAAGAAAAGAAGTAGTGATCAAGGTGGTTTTGAAGCTAATCAAATAATTTGGACGCAACAGTCTAGTGATCCCCAGGTAGATTCCATTGATATAGCTACAACTTTAGGTGTGTTTACAGGGGCAAACTTGGATGCAGTCACTACATTAAACAAGGAGCTTGATAGAAAGAAGGAAGAGGTAAAGAGACTAGAATAAGAACTGGCTAAAACTCATAAGGAGCACGAGGTTTATATTTCTAGCCTTGAAAAGGTAACTGATGACAGGGTTAAGGAGTTACAACTAAAGAACATTTCTCTCCAGGCTGAAGTGCATAATGAACGAGCTATAAATGCCTCCATTACGCAAAGGATAGAAAAAATTGAGAAACAATGTGAAGATGCAACAACAAGTGCAGCTTCCTCTACATTCTCTAAGTTTTCTCAGCAAGAATTTAAGGACTTGGCCATCCATGTTAATCAAGAACACCATGAATTGGTAACTGAATTGTTTAAAACCCTGGATGATATTATGGAAAATCGTGTTGCTTTTGGGAAAATGACTATCAATCTTAAGGAACAGACATATAAAAGAGAAGAAGCCTCTAAGGCATATGAAGACATCGTAGACTGGCAGAGATATATAAAGGATAGGACAGAGGATATCACTATCCTCAGTAGTTTTCAATTGAAGAAGGTCAGAACTGTACTGTGTGCTTGGCTCGACCTAAATGAGATGATTAAAGATACCATTCAAAAGGTGCAGGCTATGTGTGGAAGAAGATGGTATGTTGTGGACAACATAATGGAAACACTGCATTTTCCTACCATGGATCTTATTGAAAATGTTTGTCCACCAAAACTGATGACTGAGCAAGTAGAATGTCATTGCAATGAAGCCAAAGGGAAATTGTAGTGCCTCGATCATATCAGTATTGAAGACATGGATCGATGGATAAGACAATCTCTTGTTGTTGAGGGAAAGATCCACATTTTTTTCTGCATTTGGCACAAGCTAGCTAAAAATGAAATGGAAAATTTTAAGTGTGATGCTCAACTTGGGTTTGAATCAGTGAATTATCCCCATATAGATGAATTGTTGGAGATTTGGACTAGGTGGTGAGAATTTCTCGGCCATTAGTTTCATATGGATTTTATGATCCCAATTTCATGTGGATTGATTCTTTTGTAATTATTATTTAAAGGGTAGATTTCTCATGTTTTGGGGGGGGGGGGGGGAATTATTGGAAGGGAAAAATCAGCTAAAGAGATTGAAGACACTCTGTTTAATTCAGGTTTTGTAATTTCTTTCAGACTTTATTTAATACAACTATGTTATTCTATTAAATCTCTTTGTGTTTATTTAGTCAAGTTTCCTTGATAAATATCGATTTTTCCATTTCAGATTGTTCACTATTACTGTTAATCTTTTTCAATTCATAAGTACATTTATTTACAGCTTTGGTTTCACTTTGCTTATGATCTATGTATGATTAAGGTTTTAAAAGTGTTTATTCAATTAAAGCTTTATCTATTTTTGCAAATGGTTTACAAACAATTATGATTTATGTTAATTCTTTAATTGACATATGAGTGATAGGTTAATCTTGAAGGTTTCTGAATACTTAACCTACCATTAGTCAATAGTAATTGATTGGTAGTGATTTGAGTTGATAATTAATTAAATCTTTTTCACATTTATGTTAAATAGATGTACTTATCTATTTTCATATCAAGTTAATCTACACACCAAAAGACTTTATCTTAAGGTAGGCCTAATTTACTTTAGATTTCCTTTCTAGTTAGATCGTTTTAGATTTAAGACACTTTTGTTTTCCTCCATGGGGAAAGAGATCATTTTAGGATCAAAACCATAAGTGCCAATGAAGGCCTTTATATCCGTGGGAGAATACTATTCCAAACAGGCTAGGGATAGAACTGTCCTTGCATAGGTAGGGAGGTTTTGGTTCACTTGTAAGGTAACAGAGTATAAGCCATCAACCAAGTTTTCATTTTATCATGGTCTGGCCCCACCTAAATGGCACATTGTTATACAAATCATTTTCATCGTTATCTGCCCCATCTAAATGGCACATTGTTGTACAAAGCAGAGGCAGATTTGAAAATACAAATACCCCTCTAAATTCTCAGTAATACACATTTAACACATTTCTCATTGGGTTTACATGTATGTTTCCCAACCTTATACTAGAAAATAAATCAATTCTTGCTCACTCCAGAACAACAAAAAGCATATTATTAAACCCTTCCTCGCAAAATGAGCATGTAATTTGTTTAAGTGCAACAAAAATGAATATTGTAAATGGGAAATTGCATTTAAAACTATACCTATTCTAGTGTTTTCCTCTCATTCTGCTTGATATCTATAGCTATTCTCTCTAAATAGAATGGATTGTCCATAGTTGCATAGGTTACTATTTTCTCACCAACTTTTAGAGGTGCAATCAGCTCAAATGGTAACTATTGTCTTCACGGTTGCTAATATATGTTTACAAAAACACTAACTTATTTCACTATTGCTATCCTGTTCTTTAGTGGTTGGTCTTGTTCTTTAGTGACAGAACTTTTTCAGTCTTTGGTTGGTCCAATAAACACCCAGCATCAAACTCGTTATTGTCGTTGCGGGGATCTCACATTAATAGCAGTCCTTGTGCACTTATTTCATAGCAAGAGCTTTCCAGTTACATTGTTTGATGGAGTGATATCATCTATGTAGCATGCCATATACCTACAGGATCATGTACACGGATATCATGCATGCATGATATATATCTCATGGATTCATTGTTCTGACACAAACGATTTTGAATTTCAAACTCTTGCGCTCCACTAAATTTTTATCTAAGATGATTTTGAATTTTGAATTTCAAATCCCAGCACTCCACCAAAGTATCATCTATGTGTTGGCTATGCTATCGATGATGGACTTCTCCTCACACCAATTCCTCTCCTTCTCTGCCATGACAAAAGAAGTTGTCGCTTCCATTGTTAATCACAGACGCAGAGGTGTTGACGATTGGGAGCAATTATTTCCAAGTTGGTTCTCCGACATGCATGCTCCTAATTTGCCTCTACCGCTAGCAGTACAAATATACTAGAATCACTAGAATCCCAGTAAATATTTGATTGTATCTTAGTAGTTATATTTTTCCTATATACTAGTCAATTACGGTCCTAAACTATAGGATCTAAAACTGTATACAACAGCTATTTATGCCAAATGAGTATCAAAGAAATGCATCAAAGCCTTTCCTCACAAACTTCTTATTTTTGACTTGGTATCAGAGCCCTCTTATCACCCATTCTATATTATCATAACCTCATAGATTGAATTCTCATATACCCCTCGCATCATGACTAAAGATCAACCCGAATCATCTTCTGTACCAGTTATCCATGTTCAATAAAAAAACCCCGGTTTCACAACCAGTATCATTATTTCCGAAGTTAATTATGTTGTTTGGTCCCAAATCATGGAAATGCAGATCGCAGGGCGTGAGAAGCTTGAATACCTCATGGGTAAAACACCTCCTCCGTAGGTTACTGATGCTTCCTATGCGAAGTGCTATGCTGAAAATCAAAGGGTCAAAGGATGGTTGTTGACTTCTATGTCACTGGACATTATGAAGCGCTATCTTAGACTGTCTACTACACGTGAAATCTGGACTGCTCTTGCCAAAGCTTTCTATGATGCATTAGACAAATCACAACTCTTTGCACTGAATCAATGGGCATTCTCCACCAAACAGGTTGGTCGTCCTCTTTCCACCTATTATGGTGATCTGGAAGAAATATTCCAAGAACTAGATCATCATGATAGGATTGTCATGAAGGATCCTGAAGATGTTGTCGCCTATAAAATATTAGTTGAGATATTGCGGGTGCATATATTCTTGAATGGACTAGATGTAGACTTTGAACAAATTCGAGGTGAGATTCTCAGGAAGGATCCTGCACTCGATCTTGCAGAAACTTATGCATATGTTCATCGAGCTGCACTTAATGGTGAACCTGAACACTCCAAGTCAATTGCTATGGTGGCTCGTCGAGGCAAGCCTCACCAATCGCAAACACATCCAAAACCAAATTGAATGTCTGGTCCACTGAATCATACAACTGACCAAAATCGGTCATCTGGATCACAAAATCATAGCTATGAAATAGGAGCTGCAAAATCAGAACGTGAGTGTACCCAGTGTGGAGAAACCGGGCATACAAAGTCACATTGCTATGAATTAATTGGGTATCCAGAATGGTGGGATCCTGCCAAGGCACCTCACAAACGAAATTCAAATTCAACTCATCATGCTTTTGTTGCTGTTGTTGAGCCCTCCACCAACACTAGCACTCCGAAGGAAGCCTCTTCTTTCATTGCTACTTCTGGAAATGTTGGTAAGACTCTTCATACTTATGCTCCTGTTAGTCATAGTGAATGGATAATAGATTATGGTGCCATAGACCACATGACCTTTGACAGTAACCATATTCAATCCATGAAATCCTCAGACCAACATATAGTGTCCACAGCCAATGGTACTCCCTCTCCTGTGGTTGGAGAAGTCTCAGTTTTTCTTACCCAAAATTTGAATTTGGAATCTATTCTAGTTGTTCCTTCTCTTAATCATAACTTATTGTCTGACGCTCAAATAACCCTCACTTTGAACTGTATTGTGATATTTTGGCCTAACTTTTGTGTTTTTAAGGACATCCAGACTCGGAAGACAATTGGTTATGCTACTAGGAGAGGGAAGCTCTACTATCTTGATCTACTGCCGGCAAGCTCAAATCAGTTGGATCAAGTTTTTTCAGCTGATATGTCTGACAAACATCAGAATTCAGAAATCTGGTTGTGGCACAGGTGTTTAGGTCATGTATCTTTTGGATATTTACAGAAATTGTTTCCAAAGCTCTTTTCTCAATTAAATGTTTTGGATTTTAAGTGTGACATTTGTGAACTGGCTAAAAGTCACTGTGTCCCATTTCCCATTAGTATGAAAAAGAGTCCTACACCTTTTATGGTTATTCACTCTTATGTATGGGGTCCTGCAAATACTTCTTCTTTGAGTGGAGCACATTGGTTTGTTTCATTTATTGATGATCATACTCGCATGACTTGGGTTTGTTTAATGAAATCAAAGAATGAATTTAGTTCCCTGTTTCAGCAATTTCACAAAATAATAGCCACTCAATATCAATCTAATATTCAAGTTCTTCGTACTGATAATGGTGGAGAGTTTGTTGATCATGACTTGAAACAGTACCTGAATTTACATGGCATTGTTCATTAGACGACTTTCCCTTACTCCCCTCGACAAAATGGGGTAGCGGAGCGAAAAAATCGTCATGTTCTTGAAGTTGTTTGTGCTTCCTTGTTTGGGGCTCATATGCCTATCAGTTATTGGGGAGAAGCCATTACTGCTATAGCCTATCTCATCAACCGTGTACCCTCCAGTTCTTTACAATATCAGACTCCCTTTGATGTCCTCCATAATACTGTAAGTGCCCCTACCATACCAAATCTGTCCCCTAAAGTTTTTGGGTGTGTAGCATTTGTGCACCTTCACAAACCCTTGAGAAATAAGATGGAACCCCGTGCCCTTCTATGTGTATTTGTTGGCTATGCCTTGCATCAAAAAGGTTATCGATGTTATCACCCCCCTTCTCGTAAAATTTATGTTACCCTTGATGTGGTCTTTCATGAAAACGATATGTATTATTCTACCTCCGTCTCCACTTCAGGGGGAGAATAGAGATGAAGTGCAGACTTTGCATCATCCTTTGGACTTAGAGCTTATAAGTGGTGATACTTTGGACACTAGTGGTGAATGTGACCATTTGGAAACTAGTGATGGTGACACCGTAACTAACAAGGGTGGTTCTCCAGATGGGCAGCAATTTTTGGAGAATGAGGTTCAGGATCAAATGGAAGTGCCGACAGTGTCTTCCTCCTCTCATGATGTACCAACTAACCAATTGTCTTCTCCAGTCGATTCCATGCCCAAGCCTCAGGTAAATTCTGAATCTGAACCTCACTTAAAAGTGTTACCCGATCGAGTCACAAAAGGGTAACCCAAAGTTAGCTATGAACCTGTTCTCAACGCCAAATCTAAGTATCCCATAAGCAATTATGTATCCTACCATAGATTGTCAAATGAAAGTAAGGCATTTGTGAATCAATTATCTATTGTAGCTATTCCTAATAGTGTGCAGGAAGCTTTGAAAGATCCTAGATGGAGGGAGGCGATGAATGAAGAAATGAAGTCTCTTCAAAAGAATTCAACATGGGAAGTTGTTGACTTGCCTGAAGGGAAGATACCTGTTGGATGTAGGTGGGTCTTCACCATTAAAAACAAAGCTGATGGAACCATCGAATGGTTCAAAGCAAGACTTGTCGCCAAGGGATATACTCAAACATATGGAATTGATTATATGGAGACATTCGCACTAGCGGCCAAAATTAATACAGTCCGTATTCTACTATCTCTAGTAGTGAATTTTGACTGGCCTTTGCACCAGTTTGATGTAAAGAATGCATTTCTGCATGGATATCTCCAAGAAGAACTATATATGGAGTTACCCCCTGGCTGTAATCTGTAGACTAAAGGCAATAAACAGGTCTGTAGATTAAAAAAAATCTCTATATGGCTTGAAGTAGTCTCCTAGAGTGTGGTTTGGAAGGTTCACGAGCTTCATGAGGTCTATTGGTTACTAGCAAAGTAACTCAGATCACACTCTCTTCTTGAAACATAATGGAGAATGAATCATAGCTCTTATTGTGTACGCTGATGATATGATAGTAACCAGAGATGATCCTGAAGAAAGAAAAGCACTGCAGGAGCAGCTTGCCCGTGAGTTTGAAATGAAGGATCTTGGTGAATTGAAGTATTTCCTTGGAATTGAAGTGTCAAGATCAAAGAAAGGTATTTTTCTGTCACAATGGAAATATGCCTTTGACTTATTGAAAGAAACTAGTATGACAGAATGTAGCCTGGCTAGCACCCCTATGGAAGTAAATCTGAAGCTAGGTGTGCGCCCAAACCAAGTTCCTGCTAACAAGGAATGCTATCAGAGATTGGTTGGAAGATTAATGTATCTTGCACATACTCGGTCGGATTTAGCTTATGCACTAAGTGTTGTCAATCAATTCATGCACTCCCCAAGTGAAGAACATATGAATGCTGTCATCCGGATCTTACGCTACTTGAAGTCATCTCCAGGAAAGGGAATTTTATTCACAAAAGGTGATAGCTTGGATGTTAAAGGCTATATAGATGTTGATTGGGTCGGGTCAATTGAGGATAGACGTTCTACATCGAGCTACTTCACATTTGTAGGAGGAAATCTGGTTACTTAGTGAAGTAAAAAACAAGAGGTAGTTACTAGATCCAGTGCTGAGGATGAATACAGAGGAATGGCTAAGGCAATATGTGAATTGTTGTGGATTAGAAATCTATTGCAAGATTTACATATGAAGCAAGTCAGTCCCATGAAGTTATACTGTGATAACAAGGGAGCATGTGATATTGCCCATAATCCACTTCAACATGATCGAACTAAGCATGTTGACGTTGATAGGCATTTTATCAAGGAGAAACTAGAAGCAAAGTTGATTGAAGTTCCTCATGTTCGATCTCAAGACCAGCTTGCTGATATGCTGACCAAAGCAGTTTCAAACGAAGCATTTAATGGCTGTCTCGACAAACTTGGCATGAGTGATATCTACGCACCAACTTGAGGGGGAGTGTTGACGACTGGGAGCAATTATTTCCAAGTTGGTTCTCACATTCATGCTCCTGATTTGTCTCTACCGCTAGCTATAGAGATAGACTAGAATCACTAGAATCCTAATAAATATTTGATTGTATCTTAGTAGTTATAGTTTTCATATATACTAGTCAATTATGGTCCTAAACTATAGGATCTAAAACTGTATACAGCCGCTATTTATGCCAAATGAGTATCAGCTATTTATGCCAAATGAGTATCAGAGAAATGCATCGAAGCATTTCCTCACAAAGTTCTTATTTTTCAGTAGAGGGAATAGACGCCAACAAAGGAGCCTCTGAGTTAATGTCTTGAAATTGGATTCTTTCTCATTCAAAGTCGAAGACGACTGTTTCTCCACCAGATTTTCTATAACAAAGTTCTAAATGGCGCATGCCTTCCCCATTTTAATGCACAACCAATCCTATTTCCCTAGATCGTATTACCATCCAAACAATCACACCTTCCTTTCCAATAGAATACACTCTTTGTTAGAGTGCTTCTGCATGCGAATTAATGCATAGGTGTGTCTATTACTTTCATACCCCTCACCTCCACCCTATTCCATAAGGAACGAAAAACCCGAGTAGAGGGTGTATCGAACACAAAAAATTAAGGCTAGAGTCCAGGATTATGATTGTTGAGCCAGTGAGAATGAAAACAGTTTGCTTCCCACGGAGGAAATATTGGTTGATCAGTGTAATGAAAAATAAAATAAGGTATTGGAAGAATGCCAAAATGATTCATGTGTGGCCACTCTATTCCCCAAACCAATGCTAAATACTTACAACAGATCGAATGGTAATCGAAGAAATAAGTACATTGTTACTGGAGAGATCAGTGTTGGTACTGTTATATTTACAATGAAATGTAGATCAACTTTACTGTGAAAGGTTGGGTTTGCTTTAAGGTTTTTGTTTTATGTATATGTGTGGTGTTTACTTAAATGGAGAAATGTTATGTTGAGTTTATAGATATATTTGGCAACAATATGGAATTGCATATCGTAAATCAGGATTATATCTTTGGTTGCTCTTTTTTGTTTAGGGTTTCTACTTGGTGGATTTCAACTCATAATGTTTGGAGTATATCAGTGATACATCTCTCATGTAATGGTATTAATTATAGATCGGCTTGATGTTGTAGGTTTAATGTATTTGTTTTCAATTTTATGGAACAGATCTTTTCTTTCCCAGCTATAATAACACGTTTCTCTCAATAAATGAAAAGATGTGAAGTGACAAGTAAAAATAAATTTATTTAGCTTAATATGAATGCCAAGGACTTTCTCATTACTAATTTTGATCGAGACAATGTGTTTGGGCAATATGGATTGAATTTGATGTTTCTTAAAATTAAAAAACAATGACTTAATGCATGGTAACTTATTTTGTACCATATAGTTGTTTAGATAAATTAATAAACAGTTATGTAGAACATTTATTTTATTAAATTTAATAGCTAATTGCTATGAAAACCTATTGTTATTAAATAAATTCAACAATATATTTTGTTATCAAATATGGTTTAATTTTACATTCATGCATACATAATGTTACCACGGTGTTTACGGTTTTAGTATTTTCTTTATAATTCTTAAAAAGATAAAAGGAAATTTTTTATCTATTTTATTAAAAAAAATTACATGTTTTGATTTTAGTTTTGTTATTTAATACTTAAACTTTTATATATTTTAAAGATTAATATTTTCCTAATAAGCTTCTTCAATGAACATTGCACCCTCATTGGATCGCACTTTTTCAATCCTTAATTAAGAATGGGAAGTAGTGATGCATTGATTTGGCATATGCCCCAAGAATACATACATGAGGGCTGAGATTTGTTGTGAGTGGCAGCCTAACTAAAAGTTGTTTGCTAATCCTCTATTTCTTTTATTAGTACTCCATCTGGCCACGTATGGGGCCACTTCAAGCGATCAAACGTTTCAAATGTAGCGACTGGAGGTTAATTGATCAAACATTTCACTTCAAGGGATCAAATTTCACTTCAAGGATCAAACTTTTCAAAAGTTTCCACTTGTGTAAACTAAATGATGCCCTAAACTAGATGCCCAGATCCCCTTCAAATGTAGCAACAGTTTGATTGCTTCTAATATGCATGGAAACTCTCGAAATTGTATATGGTATCGTTGCGCAAACACTCCAAATCGTAGATGGATATGCTCAGAATCTGTTGGAAACCATAGGCTAGAATCAAAGAAAAGAAGTTGTAGTTTACGTAGAAAATTAATTTTGGCGTCAGGATTTGTCCTTTAGCAGATATTGGCCATATTTCCCTAAATCGGCAATGCATAGTATGTTCTCTATACATATGTCATCAATATGAAGTTTAGGGTCTCGATCTATTTTGTATATTATCAATATTTAGCTTCGATGTTAGCCTAATGAGAACCAAAATGCTTTGTAGTAAACTAGAATGGTTATGATCTAATAATGTAGTGAAACATAATGCTTTATAATGGCGAACACTTAGCCCTAATGCCTAATGCAAACCAGAATATGTCATTAAAGATGTGCGGTCGTGATCCACCTATTTGGCATATTTATCTAGGAAGATCCATAGGTGTAAGAGATTGAACGACTGAGATTTTCTAGGCTACCAAAAGGTTTAACACAATTAACGAGCAATGCATCATTTATTTGCTAATCCATTTGTGCTTCCACGTGGGCGAGGGAAAGGTGCGCGTTTTCTAGCATAGGGGCGATGAGGACGATGAAGGGAAGGTGTTGAATTGTTTGATAATATGTTGAGAAGTGTCAAGATGGGGATCAAAATTGTGAGTCTAGTCTACATTTCAATTGTCATGATTCTGAGTAGCATGTTGAATATGGTATGATTGTCACTCACATGTTGAATATGGTCTACATTTCAAATATTACATGTTCGCTTTCGTTTATCTGTAAACATATAGTGTAACCATAAAAACGTTCAATTTATAGAACTAGTGTGAATGCTCGACGAAGAAAAGCCATTAAATTATATGTAATTGTTAGGTTAAATTGAGTCACATCTCATCCGAGTCAATTAGAGTCTGTAGAAGTACATTTTTTGCCAGTCTATCTGTCATAGACTGTGATAGCATATTTAAGCAGATGAATTGTATTTATGAAGTCAAGTTCTTAGGTATAATTAATTACAGTCTTTTAATATTAATCGGTAGCTTCCAAGAGAAGCAAAATTTAGTCTTTGTATATGTAGAAGAAGAAGAATGAAAATTAGAGAGAAATAGAGACACATAGACACAAAGAGGAGAAGAGTAATATGGAGAATAACATAGTAAGAGACAAAGAAGAAGAAGAAAAATTCTAAGAAGAGTTCAAGAGCTAAAGCTTGTGTTTTGGAATGTGTTGAGAGCCCAAGCTATGCCAAAGGTGAATCATCCAAGTATGTGAATGCAGGTGTATTCTTTTGTTATGTCGTGATAATATATAAATCCATAGTTTATGGTTGAATTCATGTCTTATTTATGCTGTACATCTTCTCCATAATTGCTTGTGTGAATGTTGTTTACATTTACAGTTTGTGAAAGACATAAAGAATCCACAAATATTTCACTGGGTAAAAGTTTAAGTTTTAACCTCAGAATGCTCGACGCAAATCTTATTTAGTCTTTTGGTTATATGATATTGTGATTTTGTCACAATCACTCACAAAAAAGTTGTGTAGAGATTTATCCCAATTTATGGAGTGGTGAAAAGTATTTTCATATTGAAGTTAATAGACAAACATATATCCTTTTAGAAAGTTTAGTTAAATGTGGTCCGTCGAAGTGGTAGTTGGTCGCAACTAAAAGTGTGCCGCGGTAAAATCCCCTTGAAGTCAAGCGGGTGTCTGTCGAGGTAAAAGTGTGTCTCGATAAAATTCAATAAAGGTGTGTCGACCAAAAGTGAAAGTTGAGTCATGTCACAGTGAATTATGTCGCAATCAAGTGTGAAGACTTGTCTATCACAGTAAAATTTTGTTGCAATAAAACCATGTCACAGTAAAAGTGTGTCGCAACTCCAAAAGTAAAGAAGAAAATTTATTACTACGTAGTAACTCAAGTTGATCATCCCATGTCTCTCCCTCTCTCCATCTTCCAAGATCTGGTATCAAAGCAGGTTTAAAAAGTAAACCTGGTTTAAAAAGTAAACCTTGTCTTAAAAAGGGGGAAAGTAATTTTCTACGAAAAATAAAAATTAAAAAAATATGGCTTCCACTTATGGTACACAAATGTCAAGTTTACAAACTCTAATTTTCTCGGAAAAGAATTATGAATATTGGTCTCTTACAATGAAGGCTTTATTCAAAGGTCAAGATGTATGGGATATAGTCCAAAATGGCTATATAGAACCAACAGATTAGACGCCATATAATAATCTCACACAAGTTGAGAAGGATGCCTTAACGAAACAGAGAAGAAACATGGAAAGGCTATGTTCTACATACATCAAGCCATGCATGAAAGCATACCCCCAAGCATAGCAGCAACAAATATAGCTAAAGAGGCATGGGATACATTGGAAACTTCCTATCAAGGCTTGGACAAGGTAAGGACTTATAAATTACATATTCTTAGAAGAGATTTTGAATCTCTCTCAATGAAAGATACAAAGTTAGTGGAATTATTTTACACTAGAGAGTCATTGGTTTGATAAATCAACTGAAATCTCATGGAGAAAATATATGAGATAGAAGAATTGTTGAAAATTTTCTTAGAATTCTTCCCCAAAAATTTGAATCCTTGGTCATGACCTTTGAAGAAAACAAAGGCCTATCCCAGTTTACCATTGATAAGTTAAAAGCCTCACTCATAAATCATGAACATAGAATAAGTAGATCAAATACATCATTAGAAGGTGTATTTGCAGCATATTCATCCATTAGTCGTGGAAGAGGCAGGGGGGTATATATATATCTAGAGGAAAAGGAAGAATTTTTCCTACAGATGTCCTACAAATGTCCTACAAATGTTATTGGTATAGGTCAAAATTAGAACCCTAGTCAGGCAAGTGGTCACACGCTTGATATGCCAAAAATACAATGCTATTATTGCAAGAATTTTGGACACTTTTCTTATGAATGTAAGAAGAAGCATTATGACCAAGGAAAGCAATGTCAAAACTAGTCGAACAACACCAGCACTTCGACTAGCTCAATGTTTTTGGCATGTGCATCCCCAATTGAATGTAATGTTATCTAAGAAATTCCATGTAACATAGGGTATTTAGATTTTGGTTGTAGCAATCATATGACTGGTAATTTAAATTTGTTTTCTAGTCGAGATAAATAAGTTCCAACTAATGTCACACTTGGAAATAATATCCAATTCATTATTTTGGGAAAAGGTATTGTTGGTATTCTAACCAAATAGGGGGACCAAAAGACTATGTCTGATGTTTATTATGTCGAAGGTCTGAAACACAATTTGATGAGCATTGGAAAATTGATACAAAAAGGTTATAGAGTCTACATTGAAGACAATCATTGTGTGAGTAAAGACTTACATCCAAGCAACTAGCTGATAGAAAAAGTACCAATGACAAGCAATCACTTGTTTCCTTTGAGGATAATTCCAAACATCAAAGGAAAGGAAAATTCAAGAGTTGAATTCAAGGTAGAAAGCAAAGAAGCAAACAAGCACTACGACAATGAAGAAAAGGATAGCATTGAAATTCAAATAACATTTCAACCAGAAGTTCAAGATGAATCCTGGTTGTGGAATTTCAGATTTGGACATCTGAATTTTGGTGGGATGAAGCTACTGCATATGAAGAATATGGTGAAAGGATTTCCATTTATTAACATACAAGAGACAGTTTGTGAAGGATGCATTTTTGGCAAGCACACACACCACTTGAGATTGTGCACTCTAATATTTTTGGCCCATTGCAGACACCATCCATAGGAGGCTGCAATTATTTTCTTACTTGTATTGATGAATTCACAAGAAAAATGTGGGTATATTTTCTAAAACATAAATCTGATGCATTTGGATGTTTTCATCAATTCAAGGAACTCATGGAGAAGCAAAGTGGGTATAACATCAAAATATTAAGTACTGATAGATGCGATGAATATGTCTCGATTGACTTCCTAATTTTTTGCAAGACCCATGACATACATAAGAAATTCACTGTGCATTATACACGTCAGCACAACGGTGTCGTAGAGAGAAAGAACAAAACCATTATGGTGATTGCATGTAGTATGATGGCACCCAAGCATTTGTCAAATGAATTTTGGGCTGAACTAGTCGCAATTGTTGTATATATTATGAACTTGTTCCACAAAGAGTGTGAAGAACAAAGTCCGTCAAGAAGTATGGAAATGTATGAATCATAGTGTTTCTCATTTAATTTTTTTTGGATGTGTCGCATATGCTCATGTTCTAGATGAGGCGAGAAAGAAATTAGACAATAAGGGACAAACTTGCATTTTGTTGGTTAGTATGAAGACACAAAAGCATATAAGTTGTATGACCCTGTCACAAGGAAAGTAATCATCAATTGTGATGTTCAATTTGTTGAGAATGAAGCATGGGATGGAGCGGTTGAGAAGAATGTCAAGATTGTGTTGATTATCGAGCATGACGGGGGAAGTGGTTCAAACACCACATGTAAGCCAAAACTTCACAACACCGTTGACTCCTTGGACACCGTGACATGTTTCAACACAAGGAACTTCGACACAAGTCGCAACTCAAGCTATGTCGACAAGTAGACCAAGAGGTCAACACACTCCATCAAGCACTCTGACGAGGTTGGCATTGACAGATCCAATAAAGACAAGAAGTATACGTGAGATATATGTAGCTGGTACACCAAATTCATTCTTTATTTTTGCATTATTTTCTCAAATAGATGATCCTCTAATATTTGAGGAAGTTGTCGAAGAAGAAGTACAAACACAAGCCATGGATGAAGAAATAGAAGTATTGAGAAGAATAAAAAATGGGAACTGGTAGATGTTCCGAAATATAAGGATGTAATTAGTGTCAAATGGATTTACAAGACCAAGTAAGATGTTGATGGAAATGTGCAGAATCACAAGTAAAGAATGGTCGCAAGAGGATTCACAGAACATGTGGACGTAGACTTCGATGAAGCTTTTTCACCTATCACATGCATGGACACATTTAGAATAGTTTTCGCCATTGATACACAAAAAATGGCATGTTTATCAAATGGATGTTAAATCAACATTTTTGAAAGGCTATCTGGAGGAGGAAGTGTATGTGGAACAACCAAAAGGATATGAAGTTTCAGGACAAGAGAATAAAGTATACAGGCTAAAAAATGCAATCTGTGGCTTGAAGCAAGCTCCTAGAGCTTGGTACAGTCGCGTTGATTCATATCTCACCTAGAATGCATTTCATAGAAGTGAAAGTGAACCAGCATTGTACGCCAAATTTAATGAACAAGTTAACATGTTAATTATATGCATGTATGTAGATGATTTAATATTTACTGGTGATTTTTTCATAAAGGATATCAGAACAGTCATGGAAAGCGAATTTGAAATGGTTGATTTAGGGCTTATGAAGTTTTTTCTAGGCTTTGAAGTCCATCAATATGAAAGTGGAGTTTTAAAAAGATTAAATATGTCTAATTGCAAGGTAGCCCCAACACCAGTAATAACAGGTTTAAAATTGAGAAAATATGATGATGGATCAACTATAGATCCTATGATGTTTAAAATGCTAGTTGGTAGCCTTATGTATCTAACTATGACAAAACCATACATCATGTATGGAGTAAGTCTAATATCAACATTCGCGAAGTCACCAAAATACTGGCATTGGCAAGCATGTAAGAGAATTCTGAGATATGTAAGTGACACAAAGGACCTTGGCATTCTGTATTCAACCTCGAAAAATTTCAAACTCATTGGATACACTGACGGTGATAATGGAAGCAGAACAGATGACAAGAAAAGAACATGTGGGTACACATATAATTTTGGAATAGGTGTTGTGTCGTGGGCTTCAAAGAAACAACCCATTGTAACTATGTCTTCAGTAGAAGCAGAGTATGTCACGGCTACAAATGTTGCATGTCAATCTATTTGGATGTAGAGAATGTTAAGAGACTTGTCGCAGAAGCAAAGTATGTCATAGCTACAAGCGCTACATTTAAAGTTGTTTGGATACATATAATGTTAAGAGACCTGTCACAAAACTAGAAATAACCAACAACCATTTACTGTGACAACAGTTCATCCATTGCATTGTCAAAGAATCATGTGTTCCATTAAAAAACCAAGCACGTAGAATTGGTGAACAATAAAGAGATTTGTTTAGAAGTTTTTAGGTATGAAGATCAAATCACAAACATCTTTGCAAAACCATTGGAAAGGGACACGCTCTAGTATTTGTGAAGTTATTTAGGAGTGACAAGTTATGATCAGTGAATCATGTCATGCATAGAGAAAGTTCCCATTAGAGGAAATTTCAACTCAAAATGGTCCTCCTAAGGAAAATAATAAAATAATAGTTAAAATAATAAAATAATATTTATTAATTTTGGAGGAAGAAAAGAAAAAACTACATTTTTTGTTCGTATTTTCGATATATCTCCCTGTGTTTTTACGCAAATTTCAATTGGGAGAGCTCGTTGGATGCAGATTTAAACTCCGCATCCAACGGGCACCCACTCTGCATACTTTTGACGGACCCCGCCACCCCAAAAACAAGAAATACCTGAAAAAACGTGATGATGGTGCTATCATCACATTTTTTTAGGTATTTCTTGTTTTTTGGGGTGGCGGGGTCCGTCAAAAGTATGCAGAGTGGGTACCCGTTGGATGCGGAATTTAATTCTATGTCCAACGAGCCCGCCTGATCGAAATTTGAGTAAAAACACAAGGAGATATGTTGAAAATACGAACAAACAAAATAGTATTTTTATGATATCTATCCCCAAATTTATATTAAAAAATTGTTTAATACCTATACAGTATTTCAAATTTAAAGCAATTTCATTGGCTAACACATGATGAGATGGAATTTGAATTAGGGCTGAAAGGCCCATTTTGAGTTGAAATTTCCTCTAATGAACTCTGAAACATTTTGTAAAATTTTGTATAATGATACCCATATGCTCATATTTAAGGGGGGATGTTGGAAATATTAATTACAAACATATATGCATCACATCTCAGCCAACTCAGTCAGAGTCCGCAGAAGTAATTTTTTTGTCAGTCTATCTGTCGGGTTGTGTATTTCATGTCTCACCATATTTAAGTAGATGAATTGTATTTCTGAAGTCAATTTCTTAGGTACAAATTAATTACAACCTTTAATGTTAGTCGGTAGCTACCAAGAGAAGCAAAATTTATACTTTGTGTATGTAGAAGAAGGAGAATGAAAAATAGAAAGACATACAGAGAGATGGAGAGAGACATAGAGGAGAAGAGTAATCTAGGGAAGAACATAATAAGAGGGAAAGGAGAAGAAGAAAATATTTGAGAAGAGTTCGAGAGCTCAAGCTCGTGTTTTGGAATGTGTTGAGAACCTAAAATTTGTAAAAGATGAATCATCCAAGTAAATTTCGAGGTATGTAAATGCAGCTATATTTTTTTGTTATGTCGTGATAATATATAAATCCATAGTTTATGGTTGAATGCATGTCTTATTTATGCCGCACGTATCTTACTTGTGTGAATTTTGTTTACATTTACGGTTTGTGAAAGACCTAAAGAATCCAAAAATATTTTGTTGTGTAAAAGTTTATGTTTTAACCTTAGAGTGCTAAACACAATAATTCTTATTTAATATTTTGGTTATATGATATTGTGAGCTTGTCACAATAAAGTTATGTCGAGGTCTATCCCAAGTTACAGAGTGGTGAAAAGTGTTTTTCATATTATAAGTTAATAGATGTACAAAGAAATATCCTTTTACAAAGTTCGGTTAAATGTGGTCCTGTCAAAGTGCGAGTTAGTAGCAACTAAAAGTGTGTCATGGTAAAATCCATCGAAGTCAAGTGGGTGTCTTCCAAGGTAAAATTGTGTCCAGATAAAAGTCTGACCAAAAGTGAAAGTTGAGTCCTATTGCAATCAAGTGTGAAGACTTGTTGTCTGTTACAGTAAAAGTATGTGGCAGTGAAACCTTTTGCAGTAAAATCCTTTCCCAAAGGCATTGTGTAAGAGCTCCAAAAGTAAATAATTACTACACAATAACTCAAATTGGTTGTCCCATCTCTCCCCCTTTCCATCAACTCCCCAGAGAAGACAGAAATCAATGGAAATCTAATTCTTCAATGGTGAAAGTACTAGCACTACTACATAAGAGGTGGTCTTAAGATAATTACTTAAGACGAAATTCTCATTTCATCTCTAATATTTACATTTTTTTTATGGTTTCAAAATTGTATTATTTTTAATTATGCAAAACTAATATATATATATTTAACTATCTTAAATTAAAAAGGGGAAAATGCATTATTTCCCTTCTCTATTTCTCATCTTCTTGTGCGCGCCAAACATCTTCTCCCTAGAAAACCTCTCTTCATTATTCTATGTTCACCCTGTGATTGACAACCTCTTTTGACTTTCATGAAGGAAGTACTGAAACTGGATAACACATGTAAGTTGGGTTGGAACGAGAGCCTTGATACATTCTCTACCTCAAGCTTTCACTTGCATATGGTTAGGGATTTTGATTACATATGATTATGGTTTTTCTTGATGCATATTTTTAAACTCAGGCTTGACAATATTCCAAGCCTTCTATGGGTTTTTTTTGGATACATATTCTACCTGACGCTTGACAATCTTCTAGGCCCTGTTCAATTTGTTTTACAGCTTGTGGCGCCCTTGTTTAATTGGGTAAGCATGTTTTCCTTTCTGGGTTGTCTTAATTAGCTCACAAACCATATTAACATTTAAATAAATGATTCTTGGTGTTTTCATCTTGCAGTTTGCATGTTTATAATATCAATGGAGCTACTAAAACCATTGAAGATGGCTTTGATAAAGATTTGAAGGAAACTGCAAATGACTGCATCAAGGAAGGTGCCACAAATATTACAAGTTCATGTGCTTCTCTTTACAATGTAATTATTTATTATAATGTAAAACATAAATTTTTTTATTCATGAAAAAAATTCTTCATCTTCATCCCAACCATATCCTTCACCGCCGCTGTTAGAAAAAACTTTCGATTCTGAACAATGAGGAATAATAAACTCTGAAACAGAATCGAAATAGGAACACTGAATAGATCATACCTCTAGCCATTGGTGCTACTGACTTGCTGTAGAATATTTCCCTGTTCCACAAGCTTCAGCTTCCTATCCGGTACTTCCAAGCTCTGCTCACTCTTTCTTGATGGTGTAAAACTGAAGGGGATTGAGTTCGTGAGCTTGGGGACCAACAGGGGTTTTAAATAGCCAAGCTTCCAACAAGCTTCTGTAGGCTATGTGTCAAATGTTCCACAAATTTAGGTGATGGACCACTCCAACATCTCCCAACAAGAAAACGGTTGCCAAACTTAATGAACCGTCGGCCGTTTTGAGGAGCCGCTCAATGGATGCGGATGATGAACCGTCGGCAGCTGAAGGGATGCGCATGCGGGAGTTTACATTCTCCTACTTGGTCCATACTTCCAAACTTAATGTCTCATCTTAAAACCTATTGACAATCTGTATTAAGTAATAGATACAAGAATCATGGCGATAAGTCCTCTTATGACAAGTATTACCTTCCATGTATTACTATGTATTTATTGCTATTTTAATTTATGTGGCAACAATTTCTTAATGAATAAACCTTATGTTTATTCTTGGTCCTCATAGATGAATTTTCTCAAATTAAATTAAGGTGCACATATGTATGAGAAAAAACAACACAGTAATTAAGAATTTCATTAAAAATAACATTGTCCATACAATGAGAAACTACATAATGGAACCAAGTCCCATATTCATTACATGATCCTTGAATTTAAACGGTGGCATGCCCTTAGTCAAAGGATCAGTGATCATCAACTCAGTGTTGACATGCTCAATGACCACTTTCTTTGCTTTAACACGTTCCATGATGGCTAAATACTTAATGTCAATGTGTTTATTTCGACTCCCACTTTTGTTGTTTTTAGCCATAAAAATAGCAGCTGAATTGTCGCAATACATTCTCAATGGCTTAGAGATAGAATCCATAATTCTAATCCCAGAAATGAAACTCTTAATCCATACACCATGTAAAGTAGCCTCAAAACAGGAGACGAACTCGGCTTCCATAGTGGAAGTGGCAATCAAGGTCTGCTTGGCACTCCTCCATGATACAGCTCCACCGGCCATCAAAAAAATGTATCCTGATGTTGATTTGCGTGAATCAACACATCCAGAAAAGTCAGAATCTGAGTAGCCAATTACTTCCAAATTGTCCGTCCATCTTACATAAGCATGTAGTCTTTAGTTCCTTGAAGATACCTCATTACTTTCTTTGCAGCTCTCTAGTGGTCTATACCTGGATTACTCTAATATCGTCCCAACATTCCCACAACAAATGCAATGTCAGGTCTTGTGCAGACCTGAGCATACATTAGGCTTTCGACAGCAGAAGCATATGGAATGTTCTTCATTTGTTCCCTTTCAAGGTCATTCTTCGAGCATTGGTTCAAATTGAACCTATCACCCTTCACAATGGGAGCTATACTTGGTGAACAATCCTTCATCCGAAATCTCTCTAAAATTTTATTAATATAGGTTTCCTAAGACAGACCTAAGAGGCCTCGAAATCTGTCTCTATGGATCTCAATGCCAATGACATAAGATGCCTCACCCATATCCTTCATATCGAAATTTTTAGAGAGGAATTGTTTCACTTCATGCAGCATACCCTTATCATTGGTTTCTAGCAAAATGTCATCCACATATAAAACAAGAAAACAAATTTTACTCCCACTAACTTTTAGATATATACATTGATCCATAATGTTTTCTTCAAAACCAAAAGAAGAAATTATATTATGGAATTTGAAATACCATTGGCTGGGTGCTTGTTTTAAACCGTATAAGGATTTCTTGAGCTTGCAAACCAATTGCTCACCATCACTAGAGGGCAATCCTTCAGGTTGTTTCATGTAAACCTCCTCTAGATCTCCATTTATAAAAGTCGTTTTCACATCCATTTGATGCAACTCCAAGTCGAAATGGGCTACTAATTCCATAATAATGCGCAAGGAATCTTTCTTAAATACAGGAGAGAAAGTCTCAGTGTAGTCGATTCCTTCTTTCTGAGTGAATCCTTTAGCAACAAGTCTAGCCTTGTATCTCTCAATGTTGCCTAATGAGTCTTTCTTTGTCTTAAAGACCCATTTACATCCAATGGCTTTTGCACCATTAGGCAACTCAACAAGATCCCAGACTTCGTTACTCTTTATAGAATTCATCTCTTCCTTCATGGCATCGTACCATAATTCTGATTCTTTGCAATTCATGGCTTGTGAAAAGGACTCGGGATCATTTTCGGCTCCAACGTTAAAGTCAGATTCTTGTAGATACACAACATAATCATCAGGAATTGCTGATCTCCTTGGTCTAGTAGATCTTCTCAATGTTGTATCACTATCTTCTTGAGAAGTATGTGGTTCAACTCATTGTTCAAAAGTGCTTGGAAACTCTTGAACTACCTGATCTACTAGAATGCCGTCAACAGCTTGTGGAACTTCAACAATTGGTTGTTCAACACCAGTTTGTACTTGAGGGGTGCTGTGAAAAATAATCAATCTATCACTTGAGGTGGAAGGTTGAGATTCTGAATGATCCTTCTCGAAAACTATGTTCCTGGTTAGATCGCTCCCACTGATCAAGTCATTTTCAAGAAATTTTGCATTTCTTGATTCCACAATCCTAGTGCTGTGAGATGGACAGTAAAATCTGTAACCTTTAGACCTTTCAGCATATCTAATGAAATACCCACTAATGGTCCTTGGGTCCAGCTTCTTTTCTTGTGGATTATATATTCTCACCTCAGACGGGCATCCCCAAACGCGCATATGTCGCAAACTCGGTTTCCAACCTGTCAATAATTCAAAAGGCATTTTAGGAACGGCCTTGGTTGGAACTCGGTTTAATATATACACTGTCGTCTTAAGTGCTTCAGTCCACAAGGATTTAGGAAGATTGGAGCTGCTAAGCATACTCCGCACCATGTCCAATAAAGTTCGATTTCTTCTTTCTGCTACACCATTCTAGTCGGGTGAATTAGGCATGGTGTATTGGGCAACAATCCCATGCTCTTGAAGAAATTTAGCGAATGGCCCAGGTGCTTGTCCATCTTCTGTGTATCTACCATAATATTCTCCACCTCTATCTGATCTCACGATCTTAATTTGCTTGCCGCATTGTTTCTCTACTTCAGCCTTAAATATCTTAAAGGAATCTAATGCTTCGTTCTTATTATGAAGCATGTAGAGATACATATATCGTGAGTAATCATCTATAAAAGAGATGAAGTATCTCTGACCATGTGTGTCCATCTCTGGACTACATATATCAGTATGTATGATCTCTAATATGTCTGAACCCCTATTGCAACCTTTCTTTGACTTGTTGGTCTGCTTTCCTTTTATGCAATCCACACAAGTCTCAAAATCAGTGAAATCCAGAGTATTAAGTACTCCTTCATTTACCAATCTTTTAATTCTTTCTATGGAGATATGACCTAACCTCCGGTGCCATAATTTAGAGGAATCTTCATTAATAACACATCTTTTAGTGCTAGTGTGAACATGCATTGAATCATAAGTGACATTGTTTTGTAAATTAATGCAGTAAAGATCATCAGACAAAATACCATTCCCAACATAATCAGATTTATAAAAAAATTTGACCGATGTTTCTGAAAAGTTAAAGGAATATCTAAAATATACAAGTCTTGAAACTGAAATCAAGTTTCTAGAAAAACTTGGAACATAAAAGACCTTTTCTAATTCTAAAACAAAGCCACTACTTAAAGTTAAATAGCATGTTCCTATAGCTTCCACATGCGAGCCCATCTTGTTTCCTGATAAGATGCTTTGCTCACTTCCCCCTGGCTTCCTTAGGTTTTGCAAACCCTGCAAGGAATTCGAAATGTGAATTGTTGATCTGGAATCAATCCACCAAGTGTTAATATTGACATTGACCATATTAGATTCATAACAAACGAACGAGATTGCATTACCTTTGTTTGCAAGCCATTTCTGAAATTTTTCGCATTTCTTCTTCATATGTCCCTTCTTTTTACAGAAGAAACACTTGAAATCCTTCTTAATATTAGCTTGGGGAGGTACTTTACCTTTCCCTTTCTTATTGGCTTGAGATTTTCCCTTCCTATGCGTTGTCAGCATTGCACTTCCTCCGAGTTCCATCACCAGTCTTTCTTCCTCTTGAACACACATGGTCATGAGTTCATTTATTGACCATTTATCCTTATGTGTGTTGTATGAGATTTTGGAAGGTCCATATTGGTGCGGAAGGGTGTTCAGGATGTAGTGCACCAGGAAAGACTCTGATATTTCAACCTCGAGTTTCTTCAATTGAGCCACAGTGTCCCTCATTTGCATGATGTGCTCGCGCACACCTTTCACACTGGCTGCTTGAGAACTTCATGATTAGGGTGCTTGCTAGTGCCTTGTCTAAAGTGACGAATTGATCATCAATGGCTTTTAGCAAATCTCGGACCCTTTCATACTGATCAACTGAACCACGAATATCATCTGAAATTTTAGTCTTAATGAACATCATGCTTAAACGATTAGATCGCTCCCATCGCTCATAAAGCGTGATGTCCGCTGCAGTGCTGGTATTGGTGAGTGCTGGTGGTTCATCTTTCCTAATAGCATAATCTATGTCCATCCATCCCAAATGAAGGAGAATTCTCTCCTTCCAGACCTTATAGTTATCTCCCTTAAGTTCAAGGATATCACAACGAATTTTAGAGAAATTTGCAGGTTGTACAACTGCATAAAATAAATATCACATGCTTACGTTAAAATTGAGACCAAATAAAATTTCATGTTTTACCAATGTAATTTCATGCTCTAAGAGTGAATCTAATGACATAAAAATTGCTCGTGGGCTAAATTTTTAATTCAAGCAGATTCAAATATTCTTCATGATAAAACTATTAATTCATAATTCCTATGGGTAAGTTATGAATAATTCAATATTTTATTCTAATTAATTACATAAATATAATAAAAATTCTTGTGGGATAAAATTTATTATATTTAGTATAATTAATTACAATTAATGTCTAAACTTTCTGTATAATATTAATTAATTAGAGATACTGTGGCTATTCTCTAATTAAATATCATTAAGATCACTAGACATTATTGATGTTCACAAGCTTCAAATGAACAGATCTGAATGAGACTGGCAGCTTCAACAATGTACAATGTAACTTCAATAATAGATAGACAAAATAAGAAATTCTCCATGTAAAATTAGGAAATTCTGGAATAAAATCCATTACTTTCATATAAAATAAATAATCGACCAGCGACTCAATGAAACCCTTTTCCCAATAAGTCTTCGATGCATAATTTACTGAAAAACACGAGGAACTTAGTACAAAATAATGGATATTTGAGCAGTTATTTGCAGCACTTGACCACAATCACAAAAATCCCAGATCAATGGCAAGCTTTTCAAAAACACTGATGAGAAAAATAGCAGGGTATTATAGACATGTTTGGTCTAAGTAAGCCTGGCAAAAAAAATGTAAGTGAAACTGTCATGTCAATCACCAAAATAGGCCGCTCGGGTTTGCCTAAAATAAAAAACTGGAATGTTTGGCATGGGATCGACTCCATTGATTGAAGCCTCCTAGCCTCCTTAGAATTCAACCAGCAGATACAAAAAAAAAACATAAAAACAGGCTCTTGAAATATCCATTCTTCCACATAGCTGTTAAGACCATGTCATGGAGTTCCAAATGGTTTTTATGGTTTTCAAATGCGATTTTGATGGAATTTTAAAAATTCAAATTACAATATTTAAATTCTTAAAATATGGATGTTTCCAATCTATTTATTTTAGATCTGTACATCATAATAAAAACCATGCATTCTGAATGCAAACTAAAGGAAATCGTGGAAGATGTTAGAGATATGTATCTCATAATAAAACAACGCAATGTAAAAACACAGAACATCTGAATCTGAAGTTTTACAATCAAAACGTAGGCAATAGATCACATGTAGTCTACAAATAAAAAATGTAGTCACATGGTGGAAATATATACACACCCCATGCAGATCTAAAGTGATTCATCAAATGCATACAACGACTGGAATTACACTCATGCCTAATTCATATCTGGAATGATTCAAATACAACGATTGGAAAATTCATTCATGCTTATCGCAGATCTGAAATGATTATAAAAATACACACAATGACCAGATATACATACCCAATTATTGGATTTGTGAAAAACATCAAACACATATAATATGGAATGCATACCAAATTCCATGGATGGAACGCATACAAAAATGTTGGAACATGCAATGGCAGGAAAAGCAATCCCAATCGCAGAGGAACACAATAAGTTGAAGTATCAGGATTTCAGCCATTCATATCCAATGCAGACACACAGAGAAAACCCTACAGTGGCAACTACATACAGAACACCAAGGCAGAGATAACTGCTCTGATACCAACTGTTAGCAAAAACTTCTGATTCTGAACAATGCGGAAGAATAAACTCTAAAACAGAATTGAAATATGAACACTGAATAGATCATACCTCCAGCCATTGATGCTACTGACTTGTTGTAGAAGATTTCCATGTTCCACAAGCTTCAGCTTCCTGTCCGGTACTTCCAAGCTCCGCTCGCTCTTTCTTGATGGTGTAAAACTGAAGGGGATTGAGTTCCCGAGCTTGGGGACCAACAGGGGTTTTAAATAGCCAAGCTTCCATCAAGCTTCTGTAGGCTATGTGTCAAATGTTCCACAAATTTAGGTGATGGACCACTCCAACAGCTTCCAGAAAGAAAACGGTTGCCAAACTTAATGAATCGTCGGCCGTTTTGAGGAGCCGCTCAATGGATGCGGATGATGAACCGTCGACAGCTGAAGGGATGCGCATGCGGGAGCTTACAGGCCCCACCCAAATCCTTCACTTCTTAGATCTGGAAATTAGAACCCACAACTTGGATGACTTTCTTCAGAGCATAGGGTTTCAGATGCACTGCATAATATATACATCCCCCTTTATTCGAAAGGGTTTCAGATGAACGACATGATACGTCCCCTTTTATGCAAACTTCAACGTCGAACTCCAATCCAGAACGATTCAAACCTAATTGAACCTGAATTTGAAAGCTAATTTAAGGTGATTTTTTTGTATTTTATGGATTAATTTTGTTTTTAGCTGAACCCTAATGCGTGCGCCTACCATTATATCATGGTGCCCACATTACCTTCCAATTCCACCTGCTGTGTTCGCTTGTGTAGCTCCATTATGTTTCCGACGTTCATATTTCCCGCATCCAACTGCATTCCGCCTTGAACTTCAGATCCTCATACTCATTCACTACATAACCACATTTTGTACTCTGTGTAGACATTGTTGTTGTCTGGACTCGGGCTACCCTGCTACATGTATCTATTGTTGTCTTCTACTTCCTACAATTACACAACGACTTTGTTTCGGTTGCTTCTTTGAAGTCAAGATTCGAGACTTATCATAGAATCCTACACAGAGTACCATTGTCGGCTGACCAGTGAATCGTGACAAGCCTAAGGTCACACCGCTAGCAGATTAATAGTGAGCAACCTTGAAACCATGAATTTTAGGCATTCATTTTTAATATATCCTACAAGCCCTTATGGGAGGTTGTTCGAGAATATTATTGGTACAGTACCTTTGATAGTGATAGATTAGTGGAAGGAGGAAGACGTAACAAAATGATAAGAGAAGCTACGAGAAAGACCGAAAACTTAGCAACAATAGTTGAACAACAGTAGAAAACTCGAGTGAATATTTTTTTTCTATGCAGATTTAGTTTATGGTAAGCGTCATTGAGACTAAATACACAAAGCACCCTCTTTAATATTTTGTTTAAGAAAGGTATATATAGTACATAAGTTACCCAGCAATCTCTTTAATATTTTGTTGAAAAAAATTTAAATATATTACATAAGAGATTTATATATACAGTACATGAGTTATTTTAAGCAATGTTTGGAGTACAATGATTAATTTATTCAAAACACATAAAATTGGAAATAAATAAAGTGTAATGTGGATTTGAATTTCTGGGCTATTTTTTTCTGATTTATATATCATCTTTTTCTCAAAAAGTACATAATGATAAAAATGTTTTATAATTTCTTATTTTTTAGTCTTTATGTTATATTTCAATTAATGTTTGTGTGTGTGGAAATTTCCACATTGGCCAACTTAATGTTGAATCTCATTCATGAAAAAAATAATTCAAATTCAACTAAATTTCAAGGTTGTGAATAAGAATTAGAACTAGAACTCAAACCATGTGACCCAGCTCTATACTTTTGAGATTGGTTGATCTATTTTTGTGATCATTCATGCACATTAATTTAAATTTATCTAATGTATCTTATCTTATCATATAGAAATTTTGTGTTTCTAAGTTGCAAAAGTTTTTTACATTGTTATACTTCATTTGAGAACAACGTGGCCTCAATTAACCATGTTGTTGTGATGATCCAAATTGTAAACTTATTATAGGGAAAAACATAGCACTAAGAAGATGTCTTGTCTTGAGATGCATCTTTGAACTTTGTGATTTAAGATGTTATTCATGCAAGGTCCTTGAAGACTTTATATCTCCATGCTAATGCAAATCCTGTAAGTTGTCCCTCTTTCAAATTCACTATTATAAGCATAGTACTTCACAATGAGTGAATCTCTCATTTTTTTTTGTTATTTTTAAAATCTTAATTAATTTACCATTGAACACATTATGGAGCCTTTTCTTAGAGAAAAGAGTGCCTCGAAGACACTTGGAAAAGCCTTCAAATTTAAAGGATTTTATATTTTAATGAGGTGACCGTTTTTTATAATGAATTGATCATGCATTAATTGTTGTTCATTTTGTTGTTGTTTTCAAATTATTATTTTAAATTGGCCTTTGAATTATGCATTATGATATACTTCTTAGTATTAGTTTGTGAGCATTATTCTATTGACTATAATCAATATCTAATATAAGTATAAAGTCAATTTCATGACAAAACTTACCTGAGTTGAAGTAGGTAATGTCCTTGTTGTGGGAAAATTGTGACATCATGACTTTTGTTGTTTAATGTTGTGAGAATAAACATGTTTTTTTTTAGACAATAACGGATAAAGGATTGAATTAGTGGCTGACAAACCAACTTCTGAGTGCTATAAGACAAAGGAGTTTAACTTCAACAAAAGATTCTGATTGACTAACAGCAAGCTGAGGAATACAACAAAAACCAGAACTTGATCGCTTGGAAGACTAACTGTAGGACACTTGGACAATGCATTAGCTGCTGCATATAACCTGATAATAATAAAAAAACAAAGAAGAATCGTTGTAAATCTTCCCAATCTTCGCTTTAGCTTTGGATCTTTGGGCCATTCTCCCGTAATCTTTTTGATTTTGACTTCAAGCCTGCTAAGGTGTTTTCCCAAATCGCCTTGAACATTGGCCACGTCTTTGAACTAGGCGTCCATCTCATTAGTGAGCTCCTCGCGTAGCTTGGAGAGATCCTGATTGAGGGTCTCCCATCTCCTAATACCATCATTTTCCATGTTGAGCATGATCCTTGCTTGCTCTCGGACTGAGTTTTTAACACTGTCTAGTTCTAACTGCAACTCTTCCAAATGATCTTCCTTATGTTACAAACCTATTTGGATTATGTCTTTTCATTTTTCTCTCTATTATTATGGATTTTACTTATTGCTTACTATTTTGTATATTGATTTTTTTCATTTTGCAATCCCCCAGAAACATACATCACATGCAGTTTCAAGTAAAGGTATGTATTTAAAACTTTGTATATACCCATTATTTTTCAATTTCTTTCAGTTTAAAATGAAACTTATGCAATACTATATGAGTTGATATTAAAAATGAGTTCATATTGTTAGTATATTCATTCATATCTAAAGTGTAACTTTTTGTTGTGTAGATTCGGAAAGAAGAAAACAAAGTGTATCCTTCATGCACATAAACCCCCCTACAAAAGGTGTAAGAAAATGATTTTGTTTTTGTTTTCTTTAGGAAACCAAAGGGATGAAACCCAATGTAAATATGTTAGTGTTTATTATGGTTGTTGATTCAGTATGGCATTAAGTACCCACAAAATAGAGGTAACATGGTCCATACCTCTTGCATGAAGCTCAATGTAGTCCACCACTTAATTCAGTCCAACAAAAAAAGTGTTATTATTGTAATAATTTTCTTTGTTTTTTTCTTAAACAAAAACCGAAGAAGACTTATATATATATATAGATAGATAAAAGTTGAGTGCAACCATCCTTACAGAGTTTGAAACCAAAAATTTTGAACTGCTGAAATAAAGATAGATAGAGGTTTCTATACTATTGACTGAAAAGTAAATAATTCTAGACTTTTTGGTGAAGAAATTTTTACCCATAGATGGGTACTGTTTAACAAACTGTTTGTTCAGCAAAATACAAAAAAACATTGACAAACATGAGAGAAAGACCTATTTCTTATGTTCTTCAATTGCTCAGGTCGACTGAGCAACCGAGGGTTCTTCCATCTGATAGTCAACAGTTGTTGTAGATTCCTGAAAATGGTTGCATTGTGTCATGTTGGTTAGCTTCTGGACCTCCTCCTTTATTATGTCAACTGTCCCCATTAGCTCATGCAGGTCTCGAGTATTGTCATCAATTCTAGATTCATGGCAACCCATCTGGTTTCCTATGTATTTCGCTTATGTTGTCTCCGCTTTGTTCTCGTTTACACTTGTTCCCACCATTTTAAAGATCCAATGCATTCCACTTTTCATTTCTGTTAGAGAAGATTTGATTTCTCCAATGTCCTTTGAAGTTTCCATGATATCCTGAACAAGCGCTACAGGATGAGTCCAATAAGGGAAACCAATGCTACATGAAGAATCCAAAACACTTCTGAATGAATCCGAGGTGGGAATGTGTTGGTCCTATGTTAACCATGATGGCTTATACCCTATGCATTCGTTGGTGGATAGATAAACCAAATCACATTCATACTAAGTGCTGAACAAATATGCAAACATGGAAGACAAATCTCTTTCTGGAGGAATGATGCAGGAAGAGATCTGCTCCAGTTCACAAGGAGGTAAGGAGAATGGGGAGAGGGAATTCATTATGCTCGCCAGGTATGAGAAGCGTGTGAGTGATTCACAAAGGATTACGATGCACAAGGGCGCGAGGGGGACTACTCATTAAAACCATCACATGCCTATGACTGCCACAAATCCAATGCATTCACATCAAGGGACGTGTGTTAAGCTTTTAGCTGGGGTCATCATCAAGGGTGAAAATGAGACATGACCTAGACGACCCCCAAAGAACATAGGGCCTAGGGAACATACTTGTGGTGTTGTTGGACCCTAATTGAGGAAATTCCAAAATTGTTTTTAGTACCTTTATTTTCCATTTTATTAGCTATAGTGTTACTGCTTCTTAAGATGTGATAATAAGTGGCATGAAGAGATGTGTTGTTTCGACAGATATGCTCGTAAATTCTTTTGCAGTTGGTTACACCATGATTGTAGCCTTTTCTCATTTTTGAATGACCTGTTTTGAATCTCCAAAGACAATGATTTTTTTTAATGTTGTTTTGTCTAGCTATTTCCAGGACGAGATATAATGCAAGCCATTCGGCTTTATTGTTAGTCTTCCTTCTAATTCCGCAAGCAAAGGAAGTGCCTATATTTCCTCCGGGATCAAAAATTATCCCACCCGCTCCTGCCTCCCTAGGTAATAATTTTCTTTGTTATTACGAGTGTTGATTATAATTAAAATTATTTATTTTAACTTGCTTTTAATTCTCTTAGGATGGTTAAAACTATGTTTATGACAAAATTAGTGTCAAAATTGCTTTTATTTTTTTAGTTTTTGAACTTACTATTTGCGTATTAAAACTTTTTTTTTTGGTAAAGAGATTTAAGTTTTTCATGAATCTTTTGCTCAACCACAAGGGTTGTGAGTAAGATGGCCTCCATGATTATGATAAACAAGGGAAAGAAGGTTTCCATGCAATCAATTGATTAGTAACTTCCAACAATGGATCCATCTCAATTCCATCAAATTCATTAGCACCTTTGATTAGTTCCATCAATGGATCCATGTCAGTTCCATCAAATTCATTAACACCTTCAAATTAGTAATCAGTTTACCAGACATATCTATACAATGAAATAAAACTATAAAGTCTTCAACTAAACTACAAATGCTCAGTGTAAATTGTTATATGAGGGGCTCTTGTTATTTTTCCCTTCCTACTCTACTATCTTCTAGTTTCATATCAGGCTTAATTAAATGGGTTTAAGAAATCATCGTGAGAATGAAGAATATATGGTTGTTAGTTGTAACTAAGAGGATTCAATAAAGCAAATGTGGGTGAATTTGATTAGAAGTATTCTTGAATCTAAGGACTTGTCGATAAAGGTATCTAAGGCAAATTGATCTCTTCATTCCTATTTTCAACAAATTTTGAATACAAATTTCCGTCAACAGTATAGTTCAATTTGAATGGATATATTTTGGGACTATTCAATATTCAAAAAAAATGGGTAATCATTTAATTGATGTATAATGAGGAATCCATGCATCACAATCCTTTTGGTGGTAGAGTTATTTAGTTACACAACCTTTCTTATGCACTTGTATGCTTGCTATAGATTTGAACTATGGGTTGCCTCACTACCAAACTTCAATTCCCGTAAGTATAGTCAATAAAAGGCAAGTGCAGAATAAAATCCACATCCATAGAAACCTAAATACAACAATACTTTGACACTATACAAAGAGTGATTGAAATGATAAGTTTGAAAGTTTGATATATAACTTGCTAGCAATGATATAGAGGTTTTTAATGTCACGAAGTTATTGTTTATTCGTCAACAATTTATACCCATGTCAACATGGGTAAATTTTACTTTTAATAATATCTCTTTAAACCTTTGAATACGCAAAAATTTAGAATGTGAGCTATCATTAGGGTTGATGTTACATTTTCTCTTTAGAAACTATGTTTTAAATTTGTATTTGACAATATTAGTAGTGTGTTTTCATTTAAAAGGTTGTGGATGGAGAAGATATGTTCCGAAGCCAAGCCCAAGGGATTTTTGCTTATTCGATATATGCTTAAAAAAAGTTTTATTTTTGCTTATGTACAGCTTATTGTGGCTTTAACGGAAATATGATAGTAAGCCACTATGGATCTACTTTCTTCTCTGCATATTTTTGTGTGTAATATATAAAGTATTTCAATAGGAGAAAAATGAAAAAAAAAGTATGATTTTATATGTTATGAGCCATGTTTTTCCTAGCTCACTAAGTCTTTCTGGATTCAACAAGTACTTGACAAGTTAAGAATCAATTTTTTACTTTAAATGGAATGTCTTACCAGGTCTTGGGTAATCACTTAGAAAAGTCCATGCTAATTCAACTCACATAAATTTATTATGTTTTTCCTATTTCTGTTACATGGCTTAGTGTACATCGTGTAGTTAATTTCAGCAATCCCAATTTGTATCAGTGCTTCTTTCATGCTTTGTAACATGTTAGTAATGTTTATAATTTTAAATCAACAATCTATTGTTGTTTTTTTCATACTTAGGAACATGTTCCTAAAATTATTTTATAGTAAAAAGTACAAGGATTAATGTTGGACTATATGTTGAAGCCTACAATCATCTCATAAGTACAAGGATTAATGTTCAACTATATGTTGAAGCCTACAAACATCTCATTCGTGATATGAGTTTATGAAATCTCCCTTATGCTAAACGAGATATTTTTTGGTGTCTTTGAAGTAAGTAATCTTCTTGGTGCATTTTGAAAGTAAGTATATGTTACAATTTTGTATGCATAAAAAAAATGTTATTAGAACCTGACCTGTCATCGAACGGACATAGCCCAAAATATGAACAACATTGGAAACCAAAAAAAAGAGTTTTTTTTAGTGGATTTGATGTAAGTAATCATCTTGTTACATATTCCAAGTATATTTTATAGTTTTGTATGCATAGAAAGGATCAATAGTTTTCTATTGATGTGTTAGTTGGTTTCTATGTAAGTTTGCATGACTAGTTTTCCATTAGAAAATTGAATGAAAATTCATGGTTAATTCTACAATCTAATGGGAAACAAACTATTGTGAAGTTGAACCTAAAAGGAAACTTATAAAAATTGATTTGATGGATGTCAAATTGCTTGAGTCTAGCAAGCTACATATGATTCATTTATAAAACATTATGAATAACAAGCTGATGCATTTCATATCTTCTGTTAGTTGTATTTGTCTTGTTAACTTTGTTAGTGTCTGACTTGAACCTTACTTTATCTAGATGAAATAAGAAACATGAAGTGTTGGTATGGCTAATCTCATATTTTAGATGGGCTAATCAACAAAACAAAAATGATTTTTCCTATGCTTTAATTTTCCATCTTGAGGATTGGTACATAATATTATGTGTGATGCATTAAAGCACCAGGTAGATGTTTATCATGCATTTTGTCAAATGTTTGTTCACAATCATGTTACCAGCAATTATTGGGATAGGTAGAGTGTCACTAGCACCCAGAATCGCACCCAAGGTTGCAGGAAGGCGGATCCCAAGGTAACAATAGAACCACTTTAGGAAAGGGAGCTGGCTCCTCCGATTCTAGAGAGGGATCTCTCACACATACATAACAAGGCCATATTTATATTGTCATAAGATAAGTATCAAACATTGGTGGTTGGAAACAAAATGAAGAGATATTGGGCTATGGAGTCAAAAATAACAGGAGAACATAGCAATTTGCATAGGAAAATGCTTACAAGATAAAGGTAGTGATTCGATCATTGTCGTTATATTTGGGGTCTCGTGGAAAAGGCAAAAAGATGACAGCCCACTAGTGTAGAGCACCGCAGGGAGGAATTCTACACCGGTTTTGGAGGAAATATTTGGTGGATATCGAAGACAATGGCAGGAGCATATGAGTATGAATTCCTAACCATAATACACTAAGTCTACAATATGAAGAAAACATAATGTAAAAGAGATAACCGGAAACACATGCACATAAAGAAAGAGAGTCACAGACTGAAATTTGGAAACACACAGGAATTCCTGTAAATGCATATAACCAGCATTCGGCTCTGCATATTAATTCAAAAAGTACTACAAACACAATAGTCTTGCAAATAAAAAACCAACCAACCCTTTCTCCTTCTGTGAGGAGCATATTTAAAGTGTTTTGGGCCCCAGAGACCAACCTTGAAATAGGGCCAAAATTAGTTACAAAATCAACAACAAATTCTTAACAAATTGTATCGTGGCCTCCTCCCATGGGTGACGTAAAACAAAAAATGATGGCAGTAAGGTTTTTTGCTGGGTCCAAAATATGTTGCGTCTTGAAGCTCCCCGCTTGCCTGATTTTCTCACAATTGTATCCCGTGTTCTAATTTCCATTAGAGTCCATCATCATTGGCATAAACTTTGTTCGAACTTGCTGTAGTTTTCGATCGTTTTCTATTGGTTAGTCGTTGGTGTCTCCAGTTTAACCATTTATTCTTCCAACACTCTAGCTCTAGGTTTTCTAGATAGGAAGGCACTAGCAACTTCATGCATAAAGCTTTGAAATAAAATAACAATTCAAATTCCCCAGACAATTTTCTGATCACGGTCATGCCTGAAAGCGATTGCTGAGTTATATCTTCAAATTTTCTGTGGTCTTTCCTGCATTCGACCAACCTGTCGTAATACTCCTTCTGGGAAATCATTGATCCCTTCTCTTCCCAGAAGAAAGGAAGCCCTCTCTGGACCATAGGTTTAAACTTTTCAACAAAATAATCAGCTTGTTTGTGCATGAAATTCCACTTTTCCTCGACCATATTTAAATGGCAGTGTTTGTGAACCGCTCTTCTCACCCATGTGATGGTGGGAATCCTATCTCGGATGCTTCCTCGTCTGATGTATTCATCTGTTAAACTGTTCAGGAATTTAATCGCGCTTTCAGTTGTGTCCAAGGGTCTTTTATGCAGGTTGAAATGAGCTGCCTGGATGTGTTTTTTGGCTGCTTATATGGTGTATTCCTTATCTTGGATAAAATCAAAGTATGGTCATACTTTGTTTTCTTCCACTATAATCGTGTCCCAAATGAGGTGATTTGCTCCTATAAGAGGTTCTTGGCCTAAAGCTAGCTTTGATAATTCACTATTCTTACTCTCTAATTCACTTCCACGCTCCTCCACTCTCTTCGTCAGATCATCTCTGACATCAGCCATTTCCATCAATCCTGATTCTGTTTCATCAGGCCAATGATTTCTATAGTTTTGAGGCTTACTTGGAACATAGCTTGGGATAATGATTCTACAACAGGTACTTCAAATGCATCAGGTACTTAGTGTTGCTGCCTTTCACACACCTGGGTCACGTGGCAGAAATCTTCAAGCCACTCAGTGTGTCCTTGGGGGGCAAGTCTCAAGTCAAGGCTGTCACCTTGTTCGTG
>LPNX010594191.1:126494-198779 GCA_001517045.1 Pseudotsuga menziesii | reverse complement strand
TTTAAGTTAAAATTGAAGTATGAGTTGATTAAATTAGGCTAAGGGGGGACTCCAGATATACTCGAGAGTACTTGGAGTGTGTCCAAAACTAAACCTTCACGGCTACCTGCAAGGAATATGTGGGCTGGAATGGAGTCTATGGGGCTATTGTTCGTAACGCACCCGTTAGGGTGTGATAGAGATCGGCGCCCCGAGGTCACTTTTCAGTAGGTTCCCGCTTCCTTTGGGTATTTTGCCACCGTAGAGGTCTGATCTAGGTGTTGGATTTTCACCTGATGGTTTGTCAATTGGGAAGAGTGAGTCCTAATTATACTAGTCACCCAAGTGCTTTTGATACAGGTTGACTGATTGGATGAACCACATCCAAGTGCAGAGCATACACACTGGAGTCTTGTAATTTTTAATAAGTTTTAAACCGGATGTTCTTATTTAAAAGAAAAGCCTCCAAGAACCTCTTTCGATCCAAGTGGATCTCAATCGGGGAATCGAGGAGGGGTTTATTTTAAAGTTGTAGATAAACAAATGATAGAAAAAAGCAAACAAATACACAGTTCAAGTTTCTTAATTAATCCTACCATGAATTTCTTTCCCCTTTCGGGTCAATCGAGAAATCGTGGGGTAAGTATTATGATTACTTTGAAATGTAAGATATGGAGTATGATATTAATAATTAACTAATTTTACTGCCTTGCAGATTAGATAAATTCTAGTAAAAAAGAAATGAACAAAAATCGACGAAAAAGGCATCGACACAAATCCCCCCAGGGGGGATGGGGAATGGGCTCGAAAGAGCCTATTCCAAAGATGATTTTATTACAGTGGTTAAAATATCAGAGAACTGATAAATCAAAACTTTCTTGGTCCTTATACAGGTTGAAACAAAGTTTTTTACAATTTTACAAAAAGAAATTAAGATTTTTTAGTGAAAAGGGAGACCCCTGGAGGGATTTGAATGCTCCTGAGACCACTTCGGACAGCAGCTTACTTTTCTTTATATCAGACCTGCTAAAGGACAGCAATAAATTTAGAATAAAATATGCCCAAAATCACTTTAAGAGTACCTTTGGATCAGCCTACTTTATCTCAAAAAATAATGTGGTTAAACTAGCTAAACCGGCGAAAACGGAACCAAGGAAAGCAAGCTTTCCTTGGGATCTTGGCTTGCTGTTTGTGCAGCCAATTAAAGTGCACTGATATTTCAGAATATTAAATTTATAACAGTGAACAGAAATCTAATGCATGTGATCTACAAGTTTTCTTTAAAATTCATGCAAAAAGTACGATTTCCCTACAACTAGATCTAGGATTCTTATGAAACTTTTTTAAGTGCAAGATCTAGGATATGAGCTATGAAATATTAGATCTATGTATATTTTACTTTGATGAAACATATCCAAATGAAATCACAGCTATGAACTGAAAAATTAACCGGGTAAAGTGTTTATTTTTGAGGGAGGAAGAAGAGGAGAAAAGTGTTGTTTTCCTTGAAGATCCCCAGTGGAGCTTTCAGGTGGAATGTCGAGGGAGTATGCATTTTGGAAGGTTTTGAAAAGAATGAAGAAAAAAAGTAGATCAGCATCATCTCCAAAGTGTGAACCTGCAACTCAGCTGAAATCAAAGAACTTGCCAAGAAACTTATGAGATCTGATTAGTACATACAAAGAGATTCAAGATAACATGCATATAAGCTTATAGGACATGCTAAATCCAGATATCTAAACATGCATCAAAGGAGAGTGACAGTTAATAAACCTATTGAACAACACCTTTCCTATCAAGATTGTAATAAGCTAATTACCAATTTTAACCACAGATCTACAAGACATTAGCAAAAAATGACCATAGATACAGGTTACCTCAGTAAAACAATGGCAATAATCATCCACACATGTAATGGCACCACACCGTATTGCCTCCAAATATTTTATTTATTTCAAATGCAGAATTACAGAGTTACAATAGCAGCAGCACCTCCTTCCCAGTTCTAACTAGCTTGGAAGAGGAGGCTGTGGCTGGATATATACAATTTGCAGGCCATCTAGCCTAGGGGGGACGCAATTCCTCATGGAATCAAGTGAAATCAATTGATGGAGAGTCCATCAATGTATAACTGAAGCTGCACTAAGCCTACTTGTCAACCGAGGGCTTGATTGAGTTGACACATCAACCCATACATCGACACATCGGCCCATAAAGCATCCAGGAGAGTCCACACGTGTGGAGGAGAGAGAGAGGGCGTAATTCCCCATGAAGACCACTGTAGATCAGCTCTGGATCTGATTTGATCCCCTCCTTCAGTCAAGGATTTGTCAGATCCAGTCAATCTGCTCCAGATCTGATTGATTTCAGTCAAATCGGTTGAGTATCCACTGATTTATTGATTTTGGATTTGCTCCATTATTTATCAATTTATTAATTAAAATAATCAATAATTGATTTTTGGGGCTTTCTGACCTGAGTGATGGAAGATCACTCAAAACTTAGGAAAAAGTGGGTCGATGGGTTTACATGGTGCTCTTAGCTCGAAAATGAGCACCTACATGACTGAAACCGATTATTTGGCCCACTTTTATTACAAAATCAAATTTTCCAATTAAACTATTAAAACAAAGCCTAAGTTTTGGAAAAATTTAATTTAATAAAAAAAAAACACTGAAAAAATTAAAAAAAAATAAAAATTGAAAAACACCTAGGAGGACTTAGACATGTTCATATGACTCAAACAAGATGTATACCATGCCTATACATTGACACATAGACTCTAATGACCTCAATAGGCCTAAATGCCAAGACGACCACCCCAACTTTGGAGGTATGGAGTGAAAAACTCAGAAATTATCAGTCGTTTGTTCAACAAGCAATAATAACCAAGGGAAAAAACACCCTGGGCTAATCGGATTGACAAATGAAGTCTAAGATACCGAGTCTTTTACAGACACTATCATGCTAGAACATTTATTACAATTGCCCCATGGGGTATGAACATGTGATATGATACAACAAGCACTTCTCAGAAGTACTTCCACAGGTCTTTTGAGGTCCGAACAAGCTATCCCTGTCCGGTTCACCAGGCTCACTTGATAAAAAACCACTAAGTACAACTTAGGTGGTAAGATTCTGGCTCCAATTGTGGGACGTGTGCTCGATCTGGTCTTTGAGGCAAGGAGAGGATATGAGAACACCAACATCTCTGGTTGATATACCCTGTAAAAACATCTCAACTTGACAAGAAAAACCTCAGTAGCACAAGTTTTATAAAAAACCAAATGAACCATTAAGCTGATTTATTTAAACAAAACAAATGTAACTAACTAAAAGAATTAAAGTTTTATTATCACTAAGTATAAAATAGAAATGCAGAAAGTAAATTCTCTCTTTCAAGGAGCTTATTTTCCTACTCTAAGCATGATATAAAAAGGGTTAAGTGTAATCAGAAATCCAATGTAACCACCTAAGAATTTTATTAACATAGAAAAAAATTTCCTTGTCTTTGGTTACCAGCCAAAGTAAGGATACTTTATTCAGAAAATACAAACCTACGTGATGATCCTGAAGGGGCGGGATGGATGGGAAACCATAGACATGAATAATGTCGTCAAAATTCCTCCCAAACTGGTAAGTGCTTGCGCAGGCTGCTTCTATCCATGATTCGATAGGGTTGATGTACAAATCCGAATGATGAGGCGGATTGACCACACCATCATACTAATTGTCAAGGATTACCGGATGATAACTCGCTGTATAAGCCCCAAGCAGCTCCAAGTCATGAGGAAACTCTATATGTGAAGATGGTAGTTGAGACTGATATTCTAATAACTGCATCACATATGTCTTTTCACAACACTGCTTCTCCATGTCTTCATTATTGATACCTTTGTGTGGCTCTACATGATATGACTCTAAATGATCATATGGATAAACTGCATGCTCCTTTTTCATATCAAAGTTTCCCAAGGCCACATGGTCCATGCTCTCTCCTTTAGATATGCCATAGATAGAAAAATCAACAAAACCATCAAAAGTTTCTGGTTCATTATTTTCCTCTTTATTCATGTCACAGACTGGATTTTACATGAATGTCCAAGACTCCTCATCAACATCTTTATCGGGGATAAGGGAGTCCTCGTCACTTGTATCATGCTCCAAGCTATACTTGTCCTCATTTTCATACTCATCTTGTTCAGAGGAAAGGTCACAAGGTAGTAAACCTTCCAAACTATCACCATTATATGGAGAACACATAGAAGTTCTATCATGTATATTATAGTTTTCATCATAAGTGTCACTATAAGATTCTTCAATGGTTTCATCCTGAGGCTTGTACTATTTAGACGGTGATTGCTTTTCTATCCTTTGATACATAGCTCCCTTGAACCTGGCATCCTTCATTTCCTTAATTACCTCCAGAGGAGGCTTTACACCACAAAAGTTAGACAGGAGATCCTTCTTGAAACCGTAATCTGTGGCCTGCTGCCAATGCTGGTTTGATAGAGGATAGGTTCGGCCTACCATGTACACATGATCAGACTTGCTTGATGTTGTTTCCTGATTACTGACCTCCGCCATCCCATGTTCTATAACATGGTTTACTATTTAGCAAGTGCTTTCTAGGTGGAATTGCTCACAAGGTCTACACCATGGAATTACTTCATCTACCAAGTTAGTTGAGTCTAACTAGTTTGGAATCCTAGGCTCTTGTTGAGGAAACTTCTTTTGATACACTTGATTCTATTTTGGCTGAAAATTCCTAGGTCCACTATTTCTCTCCAGTGTGACTATTCTATTTTGGATTTTATTCATTTGCACAGATTGGTTTGTCATGAATTGGTCCTAACTAGTCATCACTTTTTCAAACATGCTAGTTATCTTTTCCATGGGGTCTTTAGAGGCTCCCTCTTCTTTTGATTCAAATGCTTTTCCCTTTTCTTCGTTGTATGAAGTGTTTCCCCTAGTGTAACTTGGAATGTTGGATTTTCCTAAAGATTGCATATTCCTTTCTATTTTCTCGGACAAATCTTGAGCAGTTTTTAGATCAACCGGATCTTTATCCCTTAATTGGTTCCTCAAATCCCCAGTGAAAGCTTCGATCTAAGATATCAAGATGGAGGCATCCCTTGGCTTGATGTCTATAGGGAGGTCCGCAACCACACGCCTAAACTTAGTATTAAATTCATCCATGGTTTCATTCTCCATCTTCTTTATATTATGAAGGGCAGCAAGCAAATGTCTTGGTTCTTTCTTTTCCCCCCATTTCTTCTTAAAACCTGCTATGAATTCATTAAGGGTTTTATATGAATCATCACCAAAGTTTTCATACCATTCCACAGTATCATCCTCTAAGGATAAAGCAAAGATCTTCATTTTGACATCATCATGGTCATGGGCAACATCATTGCAGTAACTGGCCAGGTACTTTTCAAACTTTCGAAGGTGAGACTTGGCAGTGATGGCATTATTGCCCTGAAATATGGGGAGCCTCTTGATAGCATCATTCGGAATGTAATGAGGACTACCTACTATCTGAGAAAAGTCAAGGGGTTTGTAAAATTCTGTCATTTCCTGAGATTAGTGAACATGACTCTCTACAAATATGTGATGGATATCTGAGAGGGATTGGTCTCCTAAATATTCAAGGTTTCTACGAGAAGTCTTCCCATTCAATCTTTCCCTAATAAACCTTTCGGGATCAAGGAGAGGATTGAATAATTGTCGGCGGTTTCTTTGGGAAGAAATTCTTGAAGGGATGTTAGATAGTGGAGTCGCCAGATGGATTGAGTTTTAATTTTTATGTTTTTTAAAGACTAGATCAATCAAAAGTTTTTTATCTTTTTAGTTGTTTAGAAAAAAGTTAAGCTAAGTCGTACTTGGGAATAAAAATATTTATCCCCGGCAACAGCGCCAAAAAGTGTTGCCGCCTTTCACACACCTGGGTCACGTGGCAGAAATCTTCAAGCCCATCGGTGTGTCCTTGGGGGCAAGTCTCGAGTCAAGGCTGTCACCTTGTTCTTGACTCCTCCATTTAGGCTCAACTCCTAATGAAGCCAAGGGGGGTAGACCCTATTAAATTACTAAGGATGATTTCTTAGTGTGGTGATGTTAAACTAAATCAGTTATTTAGGAGTTTGAATATTTTAACTATAGACAATTAAATATGACAAGATACGAAGATAAACAAACGAAAGCACAAAGCTGATACACAATATATATATATAAAGCAAAAAATGACCAGTGCCTTAGAATGGAGTCAAATCAATAAGATCAATGTGCTTGCATGTGCTTGAAGTGAATGTTTTATGATTGCATCTTGGTATGTTTTAAGTTAAAATTGAAGTATGAGTTGATTAAATTAGGCTAAGGGGGGAATCCAGATATACCCGAGAGTACTTGGAGTGTGTCCAAAACTAAACCTTCACGGCTACCCGCAAGGAATATGTGGGCTGAAATGGAGTCTCTAGGTCTATTGTTTGTAACACACCCATTAGGGTGTGACAGAGATCGACGCCCCGAGGTCACTTTTCAGTAGGTTCCTGCTTCCTTTGGTTATTTTGCCATCGTAGAGGTCTGATCTAGGTGTTGGATTTTCACCTGATGGTTTGTCAATTGGGAAGAGTAAGTCCTAATTGTACTAGTCACCCAAGTTCTTTTGATATAGCTTGACTGATCGAACGAACCACAGCCAAGTGCAGAGCATACACACTGGAGTCTTGTAATTTTTAATAAGTTTTAAACCGGATGTTCTTGTTTAAAAGAAAAGCCTCCAAGAACCTCTTTCGATCCAAGTGGATCTCAATCGAGGAATCGAGGAGGGGTTAATTTTAAAGTTGCAGATAAACAAATGATAGAAAAAATCAAACAAATACACAGTTCGAGTTTCTTAATTAATCCTACCACGAATCTCTTTCCCCTTTCGGGTCAATCGGGAAATCGTGGGGTAAGTATTATGATTACTTTAAAATGTAAGATATGGAGTATGATATTAATAATGAACTAAATTATACTACCCTGAAGATTAGATCAATTCTAGTAAAAAAGAAATGAACAAAAATTGACGAAAAAGGCACCGACACAAATCCCCCCAGGGGGGATGGGGAATGGGATTGAAAGAGCCTATTCCAAAGATGATTTTATTACAATGGTTACAATATCAGAGAACTGATCAATCAGAACTTTCTTGGTCCTTATACAGGTTGAAACCAAGTTTTTTACAATTTTACAAAAAGAAATTAAGATTTTTTAGTGAAAAGGGAGACCCCTTGGGGGATTTGAATGCTCCTGAGACCACTTTGGACATCATCTTCCTTTTATTTCTATCAGACCTGCTAAAGGAAAATGAGCAAGTTAGAATAAAATATGCCCAAAATCACTTTAAGAGTACCTTTGGATCAGCCTACTTTATCTCAAAAAATAATGCGGTTAAACTAGCTAAACCGGCGAAAAAGGAACCAAGGAAAGCAAGCTTTCCTTGGGATCTTGGATTGCTGTTTTTGCAGCCAATTAAAGTGCACTGATATTGCAGAATATTAAATTTATAACAGTGAACAGAAATCTAATGCATGTGATCTACAAGTTTTCTTTAAAATTCATGTAAAAAGGACGATTTCCCTACAGCTAGAACTAAGATGCTTATGAAACTTTTTTAAGTGCAAGATCTAGGATATGAGCTATGAAATATTAGATATATGTATATTTTACTTTGATGAAACAGATCCAAATGAAATCACAGCTATGAACTGAAAAAGTAACCGGGTAAAGTGTTGATTTTTGAGGGAGGAAGAAGAGGAGAAAAGTGTTGTTTTCCTTGAAGATCCCCAGTGGAGCTTTCAGGTGGAATGTCGAGGGAGTATGCATTTTGGAAGGTTTTGAAAATAATGAAGAAACAAAGTAGATCAGAATCCTCTCCAAAGTGTGAACCTGCAACTCAGCTGAAATCAAAGAACTTGCCAAGAAACTTATGAGATCTGATTAGTACATACAAAGAGATTCAAGATAACATGCATATAAGCTTATAGGACATGCTAAATCCAAATCTCTAAACATGCATCAAAGGGGAGTGACAGTTAATAAACCTATTGAACAACACCTTTCCTATCAATATTGTAATAAGCTAATTACCAATCTTAACCACAGATCTACAAGACATTAGCAAAAAATGACCACAGATACAGGTTACCTCAGTAAAACAATGGCAATAATCATCCACACATGTAATGGCACCACACTGTATTGCCTCCAAAGATTTTGTTTATTTCAAATGCAGAATTACAGAGTTACAATAGCAGTAGCACCTCCTTCCCAGTTCTAACTAGCTTGGAAGAGGAGGCTGTGCCTGGATATATACAATTTGCAGGCCATCTAGCCCAGGGGGGGCACAATTCCTCATGGAATCAAGTGAAATAAACCAATGGAGAGTCCATAAATGCATAACTGAAGCTGCATTGAGCCTACTTGTCAATCGGGGGCTTGATTGAGCTGACACATCAACCCATACACCGACACATCGGACCACATAGCATCCAGGAGAGTCCACACGTGTGGAGGAGAGAGAGAGGGCGCAATTCCCCATGAAGACCACTATAGATCAGCTCTAGATCTGATTTGATCCCCTCCTTCAGTCAAGGATTTGTTAGATCCAGTCAATCTGCTTCAGATCTGATTGATTTCAGTCAAATCGGTTGAGTATCCACTGATTTATTGATTTTGTATTTGCTCCATTATTCATCAATTTATTAATTAAAATAATCAATAATTGAGTTTTGGGGCTTTCTGACCTGAGTGATGGAAGATCACTCAAAACTTAGGAAAAAGTGGGTCCATGGGTTTACATGGTGCTCTTAGCTTGAAAATGAGCACCTACATGAATAAAACCGATTATTTGGCCCACTTTTATTACAAAATCAATTTTTCCAATTAAACTATTAAAAAATAGCCTAAGTTTTGGAAAAAAATAATTTAATAAAAAAAAACACTGAAAAAATTAAAAAAAATAAAAAATTGAAAAACACCTAGGGGGTCTTAGACATGTTCATATGACTCAAACAAGATGTCTAGCATGCCTATACATTGAAACATAGACTCTAATAACCTCAATAGGCCTAAATGCCAAGTTGACCACCCCAAATTTGGAGGTATGGAGTGAAAAACTCAGAAATTATCAGTCGTTTGTTCAACAACCAATAATAACCAAGGGAAAAAACACCCTGGGCTGATCGGATTGACAAATGAAGTTTAAGAGACCGAGTCTTTTACAGACACTATCATGCTAGAACATTTATTACAATTGCCCCATGGGGTATGAACATGTGATATGATACAACAAGCACTTCCCAGAAGTACTTCCATAGGTCTCTTGATGTCCGAACAAGTTATCCCTGTCCGTTTCACTAGGCTCACTTGATAAAAAACCACTAAGTACAACTTAGGTGGTAACACTTAGGATGATTGGATCACGAGCGTTGGCTATTCCTGAGATTTTTTCTTTAGCTCTTTTAACTCTTTTTCCAATTTAGCTTTCCTTGTTTCAAAGTCTCGCTTTTCCTTGGCCTAGAGCTCTGCATCTTTCTTCGATTGCACCTCTTTCCCTTCCTGTATGAGTAATTAGGATTTGCAATTGACCAACTTAGTGTTTAGGGTCTCCCTCTCCTTTTCTATCTCAGTCAACTCAGCCGTCTAAATGAGATGAGAAGAAGGAGTTTCTAACTTCCTCTTTAGCAATTGGATAGTATCTTCCTTGTCTTTTAGTAGCCTTTGAGTGGCAACACCTTTATCCCCCGGTCTGTTTGCTACAGATAGATCCACTTGGAGCTTCTTGATCTGGGTCTAGTAAGCCTTATTTTCCACTCTCTCCTTTCGGAGCATTTCTTCTACTCTTTTCTTACCAGTCTTCAATTTGGATATTTGTAGAGTAGCTTGGAGTACATCAGCATAGAGGTATTCACTTATCCCCTGATGCAAATTAATTATGTATATTTTAGGGACTCTTTTCGGAACTACTTTTAACTCCGCCACCTTGTCGCCTGTGATCATGGCCAAATACAGTGTGCCTTTGGTAGGGTCTCTGACTATCACCAAGGAGGTCTTATGGCCTGGCAGTCTATCCACCTCTTTGCTCAACTTCTATCTTTCTTCAAAGGCCTTTTTACCAGCCTCTCTGTATTTTTCTAGTAGCTCGATTTTAGACTTATATTTTCATGCCTCTTCCTTAGGAACACTACTGAACGTGTATTCCTGAATTGCGAAGGATGGACCCTTAAATTTCACAATTTTATTCTTTCCCTTGGCACTCACGGTTAGCGTGATTTCATTTGGGTCTTCAATTTTCTGCTTTTTGGGTGTCAGGGTCGCCTCTCCTTCTTCTACGTCCATGGCCTTTGAGTACTCTCTCTTATTTTCCTTATCAGACAAGCTGGCCAGAGCTGTAATCTGTTTGGCTGCGGCTACAATGCAGGAGAGATTTGGCTGAGGAGAACTCTCCACCAGGGCAGAAAAGGTCGACCTTTCTAGCATATCTTCATCAGAATTGATTTCTCCAAGGTGCTACATCCAATTTTCTCTTTCCGCCAAACCTAGTACTTTAACATGTTCAAAGGGTTTTCTCTTGTTTGCTTGTCTTCTGCCATAGGTGATGTGATGTGGATAGTTGATTGCGGTTTCCATGTCAAAACCTTTCTCCTTGAGCAAACCTTCGACCTTTGGCAAAGCCATTTTTTTTTATAGTAAAAGGGCCAATCGCCCATGGAAAATTAATGTCTGCATTCTTCCTAGAACTTATAAAATGTTCATTTTAGGCCATTAAACTTTGTCTGGTTAGTTCCAGTGCAAACACGCTCGGTGTCAGAAACGCTGGGAGGACTTATGGTTGGCGAGTGAATCCATAGACCCTAATCACTGTACTATTCTCTGAGAGGAACCAATCTCTGACTCTTCTTTCAGGGGATGATTGCAGCATGCTCTTCACCTTTGGAAAGACTCTCGGCAACCTCTTTTGAAAGAGGGTCTCATAGAATGATGCCATGAGAAAATTCATGAATTTGCAATAGTCACTGTGCATGTCTCTTGTCATGACCATCTCAGGGAGCTGTATGTCATCATCATTGAAACTCAAATTTTTTTTCATAAGAATAGACTGGAACGTGAAGTTCCCGAACTGGCTAAAATTACTTAGTTGGGCATTTATATTTTGGCCAGGAACTCGTCGAATTGCAAAAATGATGGCAGTGAAGACTGACTTGACATTCCTAACACTGCTTGGCTTGAACTGAGGGTAAAAATCAGACTCAGCAAGGGTTCATTGATGAACTTATTTGAGTCCAGACCTAAAAATTGGCTCTCTAGAATTATTACAGACTGAGTCTCTTCATTAAACAAGTCGAAATGAATGGGCAAAGGAGGGTTTGACAACTGGCTTTTAGGTTTTAAACAGGCTTTGAGGAAGGTGTCCTTCTATTCATCTGAGGATTCTTGAAAGAAACAAAGTATCTCTCCTTCATTATATTCACTGCACAGTTGGATAAACTCAAAAGGTATTAACAGAGAGCTTCAGATATTGAGGAAATCAATGGGACACAGTATCCTAGACCTAGACGTGTCCATAATCATACGTTCAGATACGGAAGAATTTCCTACACACCAGCTTATAAATTCAGGGCAGCTAGGGATTTTCTCGAGAGAAAAGTAGAAGAAGAAGGAACTAAACAACCCATGGGGGTCAATTCCCTGTGACTGGAGAGCTTTTAACTTAGCCCGAGTGGCTCCTATACTATCATTTATAATGATAGTATCGAAGACCCCGACGTGCTTATCTGTTAGGGCTTATTCAACTCTTTCAAAATCGAGGTTTTGAGCTTCTGAATTCTCTAATTCATCCATGACTCAATAGTTTCTTATAAGAAAAATGTACTAGGGTGGTTGACAACTTGCTCTGAGGATTTTCCAAGGTGGCGTGGTCTACACAGTCTAAAACCCTCGCTTCGAGATGCCGCAAAATAATAACCTGTTTGGATCCACATGCTAGCTTTTATACTATTTCACCTTCTTATCTGACCCTGCACTTTTTCCTGCCGGATGTGATCATAGCCGTAGATGTAGGGCCCCAAAATCTAGAACTGCATGATCCTTGTTGTTATATTTTTGCACGATCATGTTTACTTTCTTCAGCCCGAGTGCACTTTCGCTTCGCGGGTTATAACTTCCGCCATAGATAACAGACCCTTTCACTATCTAGCCGTCCAATGTGGAGAGCTTTTTCGAATTTCACTTTTCCCAACTAAGGTTTTCTTTTGAGCATTATAGCAGGAAAAACAGTCTTTTCACCATAGATCTTCTCCTACGCCAATCTTCATCGTCAGATAAACCTGCCTTTTAATGCATTTTGCAGATTCTGGCTCACTATCTCCGTAGTGCACTTTAGATTCTCCACCTTCGATCTAGGGCCTTCGCGATCTCCACCGTTAAAAATCACCATGGTTTAAAACATTTCGCCAATTTGGAGAGGAGCTTTTTGGTATGCATTTGGAACTCGCGAAATGGTTTTTTGCCGTGGATTTGCGTCGATCTACGATTGCGACTGTTGAAAAAATTTCCACCTTTGACGCCTCATCTGATAGGTCCTCTTCCTCTCCTTCTGCACAGCTAATCATAGGCGAGCCTACGTATGAATCTAAGTCCAGGGTTCTTTTCCACTCGATGGACCGTGACTAGTGTAGGTTCTCTCATCCCTATAAATCCCCCCTCGGCTTCTCTTTCAAATATCTCTCTTATTCTCTAGGGCTCATTACTATTCCCCCAAGGCTTCCCCTCATGAAAATTTTGCAGGCCTTGCTTCCTCTCTTACAGGTCAGAAACCTTTCATCCCATTTAGCACAAATCAGGTGCTAACAAGTGGCTCTAGCTAGGAATGATATCCTCCATGCGAGGTAGCAAAGAACCCGTATACCAGGTGTCGAATCCATTGGGTGAGCATCTCTGCCCTAGAATTCAAAACATTTGTTAATGTTTCCCTGTTGCTACATTTAACGAAGACAAAAACCAAGAATACAAAAAATGGGCAGTCCTTCTGGGTCTTATGGCCTTCTCTTTGGGCTTCAAACTCCTTCTAGAACCACCTTCTTGTTTATTTGAAAACTAGGAAATATATACAACTATAGTACATGTGTTCATTTCTTTACCTCATGTCAAGTAGTGTTTGAGGAATCTCCCATTCACTGGACCCCCTTCCAGTAGGGACCCATCTTGGTGTTGAAAAATGAAAGCATTCTCTCCTCTATGTGCTACAACAATGTATGGACCTACCCACATATGATCGAATTGCTTTCCTTTATCTTCATGTGGTGCATCCCATTTCAGAACTAGGTCATCGATCAATAAATTTTCTTCTTTAAATCTCATGTCAAAGGTCTTCTTCATTTTCTCTTAATGCACCTGTAAGTTGTCATAGGATTTGTCCCTTAGTTCATTCAATTCAATGATCTGATTTATCCTTCTCTGCAGGTGCTTCGGCTCATTTTGCTGTTCCTGCAGCAACCTCATCACCAGTTCTCCTAGAGATGCCGGGAAAACCACTTCAGACTTATATACAAGGTGGAATGGGGACATTCCGATGGCCCTTTTAGTGCTAACCCTGTCATCCCATAAAGCATACTTTAACTTTGTGTGTCATGCCCTTTTGTTGTCTTCCAACAATTTCTTTATGATTCTTACCAGGCTCTTGTTTGAAGACTCTGCCAACCCATTTCTCTAGGGATAATAGGAGGTAGAATGGTTGAGGCTGATGTGGTATATGTGGAAAAAATTTACCATCTTCTTTGATTTGAAAGCTGCAGCATTATTGGTTACTATTCTCGAGGGGTATCCAAACCGGGAAAAAATGTTTTCCTCTAAAAAAATTATGATCACCTCACCAGTGGCCCTCCTGGTAGGTATTGCCTCTATCCATTTAGTAAAGTAATCCGTAGTAGTCAGGATCCATCTGTGCTTCCTAGAGGAATTCAGATTGATCTCTCCAATGAAGTCTAACCCCCACTATTGAAATGGAGCTTCCATGGATATGGGGTTAAGGGGGAGTGGGACAAGTTTTTTCTTTCCTTCAAAGACTTGGAATTTGTGGCATTTTGTAGTTTCTTTGTACACATCAAAGAACAATGTGGGACAATAGAAGCTGACCCTCAAAATCTTGTTCGTCGTGAATTTCTAGGATTGATGGCCTCTACAATACCCTTTATGGAATTCTTCCATAGTCTGTTGGGCTTCGTCCTCCAATAGACAATTCAAAAGGACACTTCTTAGGTATTTTGAATATAGGTACTCATTCAAAATGAAGAATATGACAGATTTCAATTTTATTGACCTATCCCTTGTCTTGCTCAGCCATCTAGGTGCCTATACATTTTGCAGCACATATATAATGTTAGAGTACCAAGGGGAAGTAGAGAAGCTAGGCATCACCTATGCTTCGGCTTCCAATTGGAATGAGTGACTTGTTAGGAAGTTCAGCTACAAGGAGTTACAATTTGAATTATTCATCATCTTGGCTAACCCTTGACCCTTAACCAATTTGGTGGGTTTGATCTCGATATCATATTCTAACAACACAACGACCAATTTTGCTCTTCTCCCTTCGAGATCTGGCTATGTGAGGATGCTTTTCACGGTGCTGCTGGGCACATAAGCTATGATGTGGGAATGAAGGATGTAGAATCTGAATTCCTTTAATGATTTTATCAAAGCATAAGCCTCTTTCTCCATTATGTCATACTTCAACTCCCCATCTCTCGGTACTTTGCTGAAAAATGCTATAGGTTGTTCAACATTCTGGTCATTCTTTTGTAATAGCACCCCAGCTATACTGTGGTCAAATGCATAAGAGAAGATCAATAAGTCTTTGTTGAAGTCAGGGATTGCTAGGACTGGGGCTTTATTGAGGGCCCTTTTAATATCCCTGAAGGTTGTCTTCACATCTAGTGTCCATTTAATTTCATGGTCTTTTCTAAGCATGTTAGTAATGCTCATCAGTATTTATGCAAACCTAGGGATGAATCTTCTGAAAAAATTTACCTATCGGATGAAGGAATGTACCTCCTTCTTTCTCCTAGATTCTTAGACCTTATAGATGGTTTTAATTATTTCCAGGTCTATTTTTATACCATCCCTTGAGATGATATGCCCAACAACTTTCCTTCTTATAATCCAAAATTATATTTCTGGGGATTCAATGATATCCCATATCTCCTGCATTTTAGAAAAACCTTCTCCAAATGTTGGATGTGTTCTTTATCTGATCTGGAATATATAGTAATGTTGTCCATATAGACCACCAAAAATTTATCTTTCTCTTCAATGAATGCTATATCCATGGTACATTGGAAAGTTTCCCCTGCGTTCATGAGACCAAAAGGCATCTTGGTGTACATGAAATTCCCCCACGACTTGGTGAAAGTGGTCTTTTCCCGATCTTTAGGAAATACCTGCACCTGGTTGTAACACGAGAAAACATCCATTATGGAAATTCTCTCAGACCCCACAACCGTCTGCAAGATGTGTTCCATCTTGGGAAAAGGATAATTATCCTTCAAAGAAACCTTGTTTAGATTCCTGAAGTCTATGCATATCTAGATCTTGCCATTCTTTTTTCTAACGTAGAAAATTTGAGTTTTACAATGATCTTGGCATCAAACAGCTTTTTGATTTCCTTATCAATTATGGGAAACAATTTTAGATTGGCCCTCCTCAATTTTTGATTGAAAGGATTTTCGCCTGCCTTTATGGGGATGGTATGCTATATGATGGACGTGTTGTATTCTTTAAGATATTCATAGCTCCATGCAAATATGTCAGTATATTTCCTCATCAAACTGACGTAATATTCCTTCTCCTTGGTAGGCAATTTCTTTGACAGTTTTATGATCTTCGGATGGCTCTCGGTCCCAAAGTTTTTATCTTCGACATAATCTTCTACAGGATTCATCTTGGGGTCTTTAGCACGTCGTTTTGGTTGAACAAATTGGCCAAAATAATCAAGCCTCTTGGGATATGATTACCCTTTAGTTGCACTATGTCCTTTCCCCTAAGGAATCTCTATACTTCCTTCCTTCATCACTTCCTTTTTCATCACCCTCGGCATCCTGAAAATTCTCGATGTGGCAGTTCTCGTTGTCTATACAGGTGTTTGAAAACTTGTCAGATAGCTCCAGAAACATCTTAATTATTTCGTCATCTTCGAACACTTTCCAATGTCTCGAATTGTCAGGTATAGTGGGTCTATTCCTGACGCATACCTTATGTTCCCTTTTCCCAGCTGCCGGGGTGCCGAATCTGCTAGCAGTAAGCGCTAAAGAATCAACAACCGTGTTTTGAGTTCTGGGGACTACCTTGACTATGTATTCAGTGAAAAAATTGTCGAACATGTCCCACACTTCATTTCTGTAGGCTCTCATTCTTGGATGTCTTGTTTGATATATGTCATTAATTTGATTTATAACCAATTCTAAATCTCCAATGATCAGTTACACCTTAGCTTTCCTGTATTTTAAGGCATGCAATCCCAACAATAAAGCCTCGTACTCTGCTGCATTGTTAGTACATTCAAAATTTAACTGGTAAGACAAGATTTCAAAGTCTTTGATGGGAGAAATAATATACACACCTGTGCTATCTCTGCTTTTAGCAACTAAACCATCAAAGTATAAGGCTCAAATACCTTCTTCCCTTTCTTTCACTGCTAAAGTGTCTTGTTCCTTGGTAAGCTCTTCTTGTTTTTCCTCGACGGACGCTGAGATTTTGAGAGCGCCAAGGGAAACATCATTGAAGAAGATGGAGGACCCCAGGTCAGTGTCGACAGCGTATATAGCATGATCGTTTGTATTTTTTTGGCTGCTAACCACGTATGGGGATATCTTCTCACTGTACAACCTCTTACTACCTCTGATCATAGGAATGGTGGCATAAGACATATCCATTTATAGAATCCCCTTTAATTTGGAGGTCCAAGACCTAGACAGCAACACACCAAAATTGGCGGGAATGTCTACCACTACCACATCCATCACTATAGTTTTGGAAGGAAGTTCTATCAAAGTCACTACCATATCTTTGATTAACCTAAGACATTTCACCTTTCTGAAATCAAAATAATATAAGTCTTTGTAGGGTCTAGTGACCTCTAACCCCAAACTTTCTACCACCCCTTTTGGCAGCATATTATGTGACACTCCTAAATCCAGCATAGCGTTATGTACGACCATGTCGTGTACATTCAAGCTTAAATAAAAAGGAGGAACTTCCTCTTCATCTCCATTTTCGATCCTGGTCCCAAAACTGATGGTGGGGGAGTTATCATTTACCTCTAGGATGTTGGGCCGGAAATATCCCTGGCCTTTAACCATCCCGATTATCTTATCTCTGTATTCCCTACTTCTTAGCAATTCGTTGAAGGGAATAGATATTTTTACCTTGGAGAGTTTGGTTTGCATATTGAAGATAGGGGCAAACCTTTCCACTTCAACAGGTATGGGTGGTCTAACTTCTTTTACCGTTTCACCTCTGTCCATGGGTTCTTTGCATGGAATTTGTTCTTTTTGTTTCTCCTTACTTCTTTCTTCAGTTTGCATACTAGAGGGTTGATTCAGATTCAACTTACCTTTGTTGAACACGACGTCTCTACTCCTCAGATGGATTTTTCTCTTGACCTCATATATGGCATGCATGTATCCCCGCTGATATTGTTCTGATTCCTCTTCAAGGTTTTTTGGATCTTCTTCCTGGGTATACAGGTTGTGTTCCGCTTATGTGAGGCATATATCAGAATCTAGATCTCCGAAATGGTGGATCTGATCTTCAACGGGTTCTTTGTCAGCTCCACCATCGACATAATTTTCAGGAAAAAGGTGGTTGTATTTGTTGATTGTTCAGGTTCCTGGGATTTTTGGCCTCCCTTTGTCTAATCTGCGGAGGCTGAGGAGGATTTTTCCTCCTAAATTTTGGGTTTCTAATTTGGGGTTCATTTTGTTCCCTATTCAGCGACCCATTGTCTACAAACAATTTATCCATCAGCTTCTCTATCATTTTCAACATCATTTCAAACTTTACGTTGTTAGTGGAAGCAATAGATATAGACGACCCATCTTCCCAAAATTTCGTTGTTTCCATATTTTCCCTGATCTTCCCACTTGCCATCATGTTAGCTTCCACTTCTAAGGCATCTTGAAACATCGCGGGGAGATTTACTGACTTCCTCTCCCTTAACAGCAGATCGAAGTCACTATCAAAAGCATTAGTGTAGTGTAGCTTTGCAGCACCCACTAATGGTTTGATGTCGACAGGAATGGAATTGTACGTGCTCATAAGCCTTTCGGAGAATTCATGCACTGACTCAAAACCACCTTTCTTCAAACCATTGTACTGGGACAGGACTTGTAGGGGGCTTCTTTATCGTCCCATCTTTCCAAGAACATAGTTTGGAAGGCCGCGAACGTGCTGATGGACCTACTGGGTAAATATTTCAACCACTTCTTTGCCTCCCCTGAGAGGATCAACAAGAACAACCTCATCTTCACATCATCATAATCTACCATGTCTAGATCCAAGAAGTCTTCAAATATGTCAACATGCTGCCAGGTGGTGAAATTTCCTTTCTCATCATAGAAGGGGAATCTTTGGGCATAAACTTGGGGGAGGTCCTGCAACATGAAAGGAAGCTCTAGTGAGGAAAATCTTCCAGCCATTGGTATAGGCAGGTTCGGGACTACAGGCGAGACTTGGAAGACAAATTGATTTCACATTGCTGGGGGGGTATGGGGCTGAAAATTATGTACAATAGGGTTCCTAGGCCTTTGAAGGTTCTACTGGAGAGAGTCCAATAGGTAGGATTCCCAGCGATCATGATTCACCCCAGTATTTCTCAGATCTGACTCTGACTTGGATTTTGGCAGGGTACCTTTAAAGGAAGCCTCCTCCACATAATCTCGGGCACTACAAAATTCTTGAGTGGAGGAATTTTCAAACTGAGGAACAACTAACTAATCTTTTCCCTTATTCCTAAACAGCATATTCAGATTATCCAAACATTGAAAAACCTGGTTGTTAGGATTACCTCTAGTATGCGGTTGCTGAGAAGATAGGATGACTTCTGTATGTAGTAGAGAAACAACATGGAGTTGTCAGCGCAAATATACAACCTTATTCACTTCCAGGAGTCTTTGTTTGCCCACAGAAACCCTTTATCCTTTGAATCTTTATTGTTCTTCCTAGGGATGATCTTCAATTTCGTCCCCGGTAATGGCGCCAGTTTGTTACCACCCAAAATAACACCCAAGGTTGCAGGAAGGTGGATCTCGAGGTAACAGTATAGCCACTTTAGGAAAGGGAGTTGGCTCCTCCGATTCCAAAGAGGGATGAATTCTACACCGGTTTTGGAGGAAATATTTGGTGGATATCGTAGAAAATGGTAGGAGCATATGAGTATGAATTCCTAACCATTATACACTAAGTCTACAATATGAAGAAAACATAATGTAAAAGAGATAACTGGAAACACATGCACATAAAGAAAGAGAGTCACATACTATAATTTGGAAACACACAGGAATTCCTGTAAATGGATATAACCAGCATTCAACTCTGTATATTAATTAAAAAAGTACTACAAACATAATATTCTTACAAATTCAAAACCAACCAACCCTTTCTCCTTCTGTGAGGAGCATATTTAAAATGTTTTGGGCCCTCGAGACCAACCTCAAAACAGGGCCAAAATCAGTCACAAATCAACAACAAATTCTTAACAAATTGTATCGTGGCCTCCTCCCACGGGTGATGTAAAACAAAAAATTATGGAATTAAGGTTTTCCAATGGGTCCAAAAGATGTTGCGTCTTCAAGCTCCCCACTCACCTGATTTTCTCACAACTGTATCCCGGGTTCTGGTTGCCGTTAGAGTCCATCATCCTTGGTGTAATTGTTGTTCGGACTTGCTATAGTTTTCGATCATTTTCCATTGGTTAGTCGTTGGTGTCTCCTTGCTCTAGATTTTCTAGATAGGAAGGCACTAGCAACTTTGAGCACAAAGCTTTGACAGAAAATAACAATTTAAACTCCCTAGAAAATTTTCTGATCACGATCGTGCCTGAAAGCGATTGTTGAGTTATATCTTTGAATTGTTTGTGGACCTGCCTGCATTTGACCAACCTGTCATAATACTCCTTCTAGGACATCATTGGTCCCTTCTCTTCCCAAAAGAAAGGAATCCCTATTTGGACCAGAGGTTTGAACTTCTCAGCAAAATCATTAGCTTGTTTGCACATGGAATTCTACTTTACCTCTAGCATATTTAAATGGCGGTGTTTTTGAACCACTCTTTTGGCCCATGTGATGGCAGGAATCCTATCCTGAATGTTTCCTCATCTAATGTATTCATCTATTAAACAGTTCAGGAATTTAATCGCGCTTTCAACTATGTCCAAGGGTCTTTTATGCAGGTCAAGCTGAGCTACTTGGATGTGTTTTTTGGCTACTTGTATGGTGTATTCCTTATCTTGGATAAAATCCAAGTATGGTTGTACTTTGTTTTCTTCCACTATAATCGTGTCCCAAATGAGGTGGTTTTATCCTATCAGAGGTTCCTATCCTGAAACCAGCTTTGATAATTCATTGTTCTTACTCTCTAATTCTTTGCAACACTCCTCCACCCTCTTCTTGAAAAATTCTCTGACATCAGCCATTTCCATCAAGTCCTGATTATATTTAATTAGGCCAGTGATCTCTATAGTTTTGAGGCTTACTTGGGACATAGCTTGGGATAATGATTCTGCACCATGTACTTCGGATGCATTAGGTACTTTGAATGATTGGATTGTGGGAGTTGGCTTTTCCTGAGCTCTTTTCTTTATCTCTTTTAACTCTTTTTCTAATTCAACTTTCCTTTTTTCAAAGGCCAGCTTTTCCTTGGCCCAGAGCTATGCATCTGTCTTCCATTGCACCTCTTTCCCTTCTTGTATGAGTAATTAGGCTTTACAATTGACCAATTTAGTGTTTAGGGTCTCCCTCTCCTTTTCTATCTCAGTCAACTCAGCTGTCTGAATGAGTCGAGCATAAGGAATTTCTAGCTTCCTCTTCAGCAATTGGATAGTACCTTCCTTTTCTTTCAATAGCCTTTGAGTGGCAACACCTTTATCCCTCGGGCTATCTACTACAGATTGATCCACTTGGAGCTTCTTGTTCTAGGTCTGGTAAGCCCTATTTTCCACTCTCTCCTTTCAGATCATTTCTTCTACTCTTTTCCTACCAGTCATCAATTTGGATATTTGTAGAGCAGCTTGGAGTACATCAGTGTAGAGGTATTCACTTATCCCCTGATGCAAAATAATTATGTCAGTTTTAGGGACTCTTTTCGGATCTACTTTTAACTCTGCCACCTTGTCACTTGTGATCATGGCGAAATTCAGTGTGCCTTTGGTAGGGTCTCTCACTGTCACCAAGAAGGTCTTCTGGCCTCACAGTCTGTCCACCTCTATGCTCAACTTCGATCTTTCTTCAAAGGATTTTTTACCAGCCTCTATGTATTTTTCTAGCAGCTCGGTTTAGACTTATATTTGCCTATTGCTTCCTTACAAACACTACTGAACGCGTATTCCTAAATCACGGAGGATGGACCCTTAACTTTCACAATTTTGTTCTTTCCCTTGGCACTCGCGTTGGACGTGATTTCATCTGGTTCTTCAATTTTCTACTTTTTAGGTGTCCGGGCCGCCTCTCCTTCTTCTACATCCATGGCCTTTGAGTACTCTCTCTTATTTTCCTTATCAAAGAAGCTGGCCATAGGTGTAATCTATGTGGCTGAGGCTACAATGCAGGAGAGATATGATTGAGGAGGACTCTCCACCAAGGAAGAAAAAGTCTACCTTTCTAGCATATCTTCGTCGAAATTGATTTCTCCAGGGTGATGCATCCAATTTTCTCTTTCCCCCAAACCTGATAATTTAATATGTTAGAAGGGTTTTCTCTTGTTTGCTTGTCTTCTGCCGGAGGTGAGGTGATGTGGGTAATAGTCGATTGCGGTTTCCATGTCAAAATCTTTCTCCTTGAGCAAACCTTTGACCTTTGGAAAAGCCAATTTGTTTTTTACAGTAAAAGGTCCAACCTCCCATGGAAACTTAATTTCTGTATGTTCCCTGGAACTTATAAAATGTTCATTTTCCACCATCAACCTTTGTTTGATTAGTTCCAGTGCAAACACCCTCGGTGTTAGAAACGCTGGGAGGATGTATGGTTGGTGAGTAAATCCATAGACCCTAATTACTATACTATTCTCTGAGAGGAACCAATCTCCAACTCTTCTTTCAGGGGATGATTGCAGCATGCTCTTCATCTCTGGCAAGACTATCGACAACCTCTTTTGAAAGAGGGTCTCATAGACTGGAGCCATGAGGGAATTCATGAATTTGCAATAGTAATTGTGCATGTCTCTTGTCATGACCATCTTAGGGAGATGTATGTCATCATCATTGAAACTGAAAAACATTTTCATAAGAATAGACTAGAACCTGAAGGTCCCAGACTGACTAAAATTACTCAGCTGGGCATTTGTATTTCTGTCCAAAAACTCGCCGAATTGCAGACAGGCGGGTGGTGAATACTGACTCGACATTCCTAACATTGCTTGGCTTGAACTGAGGGTAAAAATCAGTCTCAGCAAGGGTTCAATGATGAACTGATTTGAGTCCAGACCCAAAAATTGGCTCTCTAGGATTGTTATAGACTGATTCTCTTCATTGAATAGGTCGAAATCAATGGGGAAAAGAGGGTTTTACAACTGGATTTCAAGTTTTAAATAGGAAGGCGTCCTTCTGTTCATCTGAGGATTCTTTAAATAAATGAAGTATCTCTCCTTCATTATATTCACTGGATAGTTGGATAAAATCAAAAGGTATTGATGGAGTGCTTCGGATATTGAGGGAATTAATGGGACACAGTATCCTATACCTAGACGCGTCCATAATCATACCTTCAGATGGGGAATAATTTCATGCGCTCCAGCTTATAAATTCAGGGCAGCTAGGGGTTTTGCTCGACAGAAAAGTAGAAGAAGAAGGAAATGAACACCCCATGGGGGTCAATTCCCTGTGGCTGGAGAGATTTTAACTTAGCCTGAGCAGCTCCTATACTATCATTTATAATGATATTATTGAATACCCCGGTGTCCTTATCTGTTAGGGCTTCTTCAAGTCCTTGACCTTCTTATCTAACCATGCACTTTTTCCTGCCGGATGCAATCATAGCCATAGATCTAGGGCCCCAAAATCTAGAACTACGTGATCCCTACCATTGGATTTTTGCACGATCATGTTTACTTTCTTCATCTCGGGCACAGTTACACTTCACGGGTTATAACTTTCGTTGTAGATAATAGACCCTTTCACTATCTAGCCGTCTGATATGGAGAGCTTTACCGAATTTCGCTTTTCCCAACTAAGGTTTTCTTTCAAGCATTTACGGTAGGCGAAACGGTCTTTTCACCATAGATATTCTCCTGCATCAATCTCCGTTGTTGGATAAACCTGCCTTTTAATGCATTTCATGGATTCTGGCTCACTATCTCCGTGGTGCACTTTAGATCGGAGGAATAAATCTCCATCGTCGATCTAGGGCCTTCGTGATCTCCACCGTTACAAATCATCGTGGTTTAAAACATTTCTCCAATTTGGAGAGGAGCTTTTTGGTATGCATCTGGAACTCGTGAAATGGTTTTTCACCATTGATTTGCGTCGATTTCTGATCGCAACCGTTGAAAACATTTCCACCTTCAGTGCCTCATCTGACAGATCCTCTTCCTCCCCTTCTGCGCGACCAATCATGGGTGGGCCTGCGTATGACTCTAAGTTAGGGGTTCTTTTCCACTCAGCGGACTGTGACTAGTGCAAGTTCTCTCGTCCTTGTAAATCCCCCCATGACTTCTCTTTTAAATATCTCTCGTATTCTCCAGGGGTAATTATTGTTCCCCCAAGTTTTCCCCTGATGAAAATTTTGCAGGCCCTGCATCCTCTCTTATGGGTCAGAAACCTTTCATCCCATTTAGCACAAATCAGGTGCTAACAGAGTGGCTACTACGAATTGATACTTCTAAAAAAAATTAGACCAAACCTTACATAGAGATACAACTTCTCCATTTTGAACCTGCACCTATAGCTTCTTCTAAGTGGCTACTAAGAATTGATACCCACTAAATTTTTTTATACCAAACCTTACATAAAGATAGAACTTCCATTTTGAAGGTGCAGCTCTAGCTTCTTTATTTATTTTTCATTCTAAACATTGCTATATGTTTAATATGTTTGTCTGAAAAATGGAATTTTCTTTTAGCAACCATCAAAAGCCATTGCAAAAAGAATATTTTGGGGATATTGGTGCGTACTCTTATGTATTTTAATACTTTAAAAACAATCAATATCTATCAAATTTCCTCTACATTTTTCACTGCTAAATCTTCTCTTACATACCAAGTTTCAGATTCTTGGAGGTAAAATAGATTATATGGTATTTAATTAATCTTCTCTTTATTTTAGAGACATACTCGAAGCAATTTTAATACTTTTGGAGGTAAAGAAGATTATATCAAAGTGTATACATATATGAGAATTTTATAAATTTGAGACATTTTGAAGTAAAGAAGATTTTATGATATTTAATTAGATTTAATTAATGAGTACTTATAAAATATTACTTAGAGTATTTTATACACTAAGTTTTCCATTGCTTATTTGTGGTTAATTTTTTCAAATAAAATCTAGAAGAGCTATTATTATTTGTTACAATATTTATGTTCTTTTTGTGTAAGGTTGTACAATGTATACATTCATAGGCATATGTATACTCTTCGAAGAGGTAGACTTTTTTTTTTAATCTCATAGTTTGAACTAAATTTTCAAATTTCAAATTCTCTAATACATAGGTTTTGGTAAACCTACATCAGAGCGATTTGGGTAATTTGGGTAATAAACACGAGAAAGAAATTCCATCCCCATATTGTGTTGATAAGATCAGAATATTTTAATAATGTTCAGAGGTTTTCAGAGTAGGCCAAGGGAACTAGAGAGTATAGCAGGGGTGATGTGGAAGTCCATGTAACATCCTCTCTGCTACCTCGATTCTTCCACCATAAAATATACAAATAAAAGGTACTATGTGCAAAATATTAGCGGGAAACTCAAGGTATGTCAAAAAAACATGTATGTAATGTTATTTATTTTCCTAAGTTTTGAATTGTATTAATAGACTTAGGAGACTGTGGGCTTGACTCGACTGAACGAATTGGGGCATGAATCCTCTACGGAGATGATGAATGGATGAGAAGCCATAAGTTTGATGATGGATGTTATATCGGTACTGTGAGTACTTGATGAAAAATGAATAATGATGTTTCTTAGATGTTGCACTTAAGTTAATAAGTGGTGCTAAGTGTCGAATAATTAGTAACCGTCTTAATATTTTAGCATGAAATTAATTAATATTAAGGGTTGTTGAGTAAAGTCAAGTAATCATCTTAAAATAAATCAATATCTTAGCTTCGGTGAAAATGTCGGAGGAAAATATCATTAAGAGCTTTTAATTAAGCTAAATATTATTATTTTTAGAGACTGGATTTTAGTCACCTCATATAAATGAAGGAAGCACTCAACAAGTGGGTTTTAGAAGGCAACACTCAACAACGGACCACTTTGTTACCCTTAGGATCATTGTGGAGGATTCTCGTAATGATAAATCCAAACTCTTTTGTTGCTTTGTGGACTTTAGAAAGGCTTTCGATACTGTACCTAGAAATAACCTTTGGAATAGATTAGAAGAGCTTAAGGTTCCTTTTGAGTTGAGAGCTGTCGCAATAAGGTTATACGAGAATGTAATTGCCAAGTTTAAGAGCAGCGAGGGGTGGTCGAAAGATATTAAGTGCAATATCAGAGTTAAAAAAGGTTCCCCCCTCTCCCCTACCTTATTTGGAATTTACATCGATAAGCTAGAAGTTTGTTTAGAAGAAGAAGGTTGTGCTGGCACGTTCTTAGTTGGGATAGTCATCATCCTTCTTCTCTATGGTGATGATATTTTTCTTCTGGCAAGGGATCCATCTGATCTTGATAAGAAACTACGACTTCTTAAGGATTTCTTCTCTACCATGGGTATAACTGTCAACACTGACAAAACAAAATTTATGATTATCGAATCCAAGAAGGACACTTACGCTAATTTTGTGTATGACAATAACAACTTGGAGGAAGTGTCTTCTTACAAGTACCTAGGAATTGATATTCATCACAAGCTCAAATGGAACTATAGCATTGAGAAAAGGATTAATGGAGGATGGAAAGCTTATTTTGGTCTTGAAAATAATTAATTGTAAAGCAACAAACCTTGTGATGTGGGATAAAAAAAGCTCCTCTTTGAAACTTTAGGCACTCCTGTTATCTTGTATGGTTGTGAGGTTTGGTGTTGCAGCATCTCTAGATAATCCTAGAGGAAGATAGAGCAAATCCAAAAGCATTTTATAACGTATAACCTCAAAATTAAAAGCAATACACTGTATCCTATTCTCCTTATAGAAGTGGGTCTTTCCCCCATTGAGAGCCTAGCTATGACTAAGATCCTGTTGTAGAACCACAAAATCAATAACATGGGAGACCATAGACTTCCTAATCTAGCCTTTAATTCTAGCCAAAACCACCTAAGGCTCAAGCGAGGTTGGTATAAAGATACCAGGGCCTGGTTAAACCACTGGGAGATCGACGAAAATGTTGCATTGCAAAATATTAATAACATTAAAAATATTGTTATTTCTAAGTTTAAAGAGAAATTGTGGCGTGAAAAAGATTTAGAGGCTAAAAGATATAATGTTTTGAGTGTACGAGAGTTGCTATTATCTACCCTTCATAAATTGCAGCCACGGTTTTATTGATAGCTTGGCTTTGTCAGCTTTTGTTATACCTTGTCAATTTTTACATATATTAGTTATTAAGGGATAGTAAATTATGTCATATCACCATTCATACTTATCATGTTGTATCTATCAACTCCCGGAATTTCAACTTTTTCTTTAACTCTAAAAATTTATTATTGTCTCTTTATTATGGCCTATGGTACAGAGGAAAAATAAAAATTCAGAATGGTTAAAATTATTATAAGTAGGGATAAAAATAAATGAAGTGTCTTTTATTATCCAAAATAAATATTTAAAAATATTATAAAAATATAAAATTTATTAATGATTTACTAATTTATTTTTCATTATTATAATTTTATTGATTAAATTTATTTTAACAATTATTCATTATTATATATATAATTAATGAATATTATAAAAATATAAAATTTATTAATGGTTTATTAAATTGTTTTTCATTCNTAGATATATATAAGATTTTTTTAATATATTAAATTAAGTAATACTCTTAATTTTGTAAAAATAATAATATGTTACATTAGGTGATACTCTTAATTTTTATAAAAAGTACTATAACTTACATATCACTATAATAATGAATGTTTTTTTTTAATATGTTTAATTAAGTAACACTTATAGATCATTGGCTGGAATAAAAATGAATGAAGTGATTTTGTTTTAGGTATGTTTTCAAATATATATTTTAAATTTATTTTAGTTATAAACAAATAAAATTAATTCAATTATATTATGTTTTGATTAATTAATATTTAAAGTAACGATTAATTATTATTTTTAATAATTTAAATATTTATTATTTATCTATATATATCTCTATATTTAATTGTTTTAACTATCTTCTCAAGTATACTTTTCATATAATACTTAATTAATATTTATTATTTTTTTAAATTAATAATACCAAGCATTCACATTTAAAATAGGGAGGAAGAGTATAGTTAATATGAAATTAAATATTTAATAATAATTTTAAATTAAAAACAGAATGAGAAATATTAATATTAATATTAAGTTTGAATTTTTAATATTAAAATTTACTATTAAAAATTATAAAGTAGATAATTTTTTAAAGATTGATATATTTTTTTTTAAAGATAGTAAAACTGATTATTATTAAGTTGTTAAATTAATAGTGAGTACGAGTGTTGGAGATATTTCTTATTTTTCTTGATTTTTTTTCGAGTTTTTAAGTTATTGATTTTTTCCATATTTTTATAATTCTTCAAAGTCTATATTTTTTTTATTGTTTTCGATATATTTCTCAATATTCTCATCATTGGCTGCTATCTATAAATACAAGTTGTCTCATCATCGATGTTCAAGGAAAACCATGCCACCTAAAACAACCTATTGGTAGTTCATAATGTTGGTCGTTCATAATGGGGCAAATTTCCACTTCTGCCAAATGCTTTTGGGTCTTGGGGGTTAACATGGGAAGACAAACTCTTAGCCAACCATAAGCAATTTTAGTTCTTACTTTAGGACCATTATACTTATCACATACTTATTATAAAATGTAAAATATTTTGTCAATTTTACTAATTTTTAAAATGTTAAACATAAAATATTCAATAATATTTTTGTAGAAATATAAAAAAATTTAAGAATTTTATGTAGAGTTTAGAAAATATTGACAATTGTTAGAGTAAAATATTTTTATAGTTATACATGCCCTTAAAGTGTAGTAAAATATTTAATGTAGTATGCATCTATCTGTTTGCCAAAAATCTTTAGGGTCAATTATACAAGTCGAGTTGAGACAAGAAAACTCGAGCGAATGCCATACACTATAAGTGCCTTAACGGGTTTCAGTCAAGAGAGGAGTCATCGAATTTAAGTTGATATTATGCTTTGTCATGTAGCCAAGCATCCTAAGAAAAAAGAAATATTCATAACTAATTATGGAGTAAATTTAAGGTCTTGGGGATGACTACAACCTTTGTAACTTGTAAGCATAAGTTATTGACTTCTTTAAGAATAGAAATCATGGTGGTGGAGGAAGCTACAGAGGTATTAGGAGCCCAAAATATAGGATGCTTGAACCCCAACAGAAAACAACGCTTTCTCATCGGTGATCATATGCAGCTAAGGACATCTACAGAAATGCCTAAGCTAGTAGAAACCCACATACTAGATGTATCGATGTTTGAGAGGATGGTAAGAAAAGGAATAAAATATAAAACATTAGAGGTTCACAGATGGATGAGACATGAAATATCGACCCATGTATCCAATTTGTTCTATCCCATGTTAAAAGATCACCCATTTCTTCAACAATTCAAAGATGTGAGAGGATTTAAAGAGCAATGTGGTGTTCATGGATCACGATAGCTCTGAAGACCGAGTCGAGCCTAAAAGCAGCAATATGAATAACATGGAGGTAGATATGGTGGTTCAATTTGTCTTGTACTTAACCAATTGTTGTGGGTACAAACCATTGAATATCAGTATTGTAAGAATGTAGAGGTCATAGCGATAAGAAATCCTAAGAAAAACCAATGCTTCATACCATTTTCCAAGCAAACAATATAACTAGAGAATGGCCAAGTCATTCTCTGGTGGCAAGAAATTTCATATAATGAACACAAATGAATTTATTCCAAAATAGAGATGGGTGGATGAATTCCAGGGAGAAGAGAACAAATCATACTTCTCTCACTGTTCAGAAATATGAGGAGCTCTTCAAACTAATTAAATTCAGCTGCCCCACAAAGTAGCATAGGCTTCCTCAGTTTTCCCAAGTGAATATGTGTTGCACTCTTTAGAGCTATAATCAGTCTCTCTATATTTAGAAACACAAATCTTCTATCATATAAGATATCATTAAGGAGAGGAATCATCCAAGATCTTGAATAAAATGGTAGTGTGAGAAATGGAATTAAATCTATGTTTTCAAAGACACCCAAAAAACTTTGGCATTGGCTTCCTTAATGGAAGACCTTCCATCGTCATCCGCCTCACCACCTATCACAATCAATCTTCCTGATGAATTATTATTTTTCATCTATACAGAATACCCATGGTATAGGGGAAATTCTCCTGTAGTTTCACACACATAAATTCAGGCCTCATTTAAGCCACAAAGATCGTCATCGCATCCAGCACCAAACTGCTTGCTATCTCCTCATTGGTGATGTCTTGTACCTCCGTGGCGTCCATACCATACTACGTTGTTGCCTCACCCATGATGAAGAAAAAAAAAGTCCTAAATGACTATCATAATGGAGCCTGTGGTGGCCACCTCTCTGGTCTGGTTACCACCCAAAATATCCTCCATGTCAGTTATTTCTGGCCCACCATCTTTGCTGATTGCATAAATGCAGTTAAACACTATCACAATTTCCATCTCTTTTCTCCAAAATAAAGGACACCTCTGCCACCTCTACACCCTATTGTCACAGTCAGTCCCTTTTGCAAACGGGCGATTGACTTCATGAACTATAATACTCCCTAGTTCGATGACCTTCTCTTTAACGTTTTGAGCTATTTAATTTTTTTTTGTTTTTTGATTATATGGAATCAAAAGACATATTTTTGGATGACAATACATAGAGATATATACCATATGCATGTATATGTGGGACCACGACGGCCTGAAGGCTTCCCTTGTCACAGATGGAGGGGAAGAGGAGACGATATCACGGGTGTTGTAGCTGATTTTAACACTCAAGATGAATCACACTTGTATGGCCTTCCCCTATCCCTCTATAGACTCATTAGACCCATTGGACCCTTTTTTGTCCTTTGATGTTTCCTAGACCATCCCTATAAACATGTGTAAATTCATATACGCGACTTTTAAACCCCTAATCGCGTATATACGTGGGTTTGACCACTAAAACCGCGCACATCGGGATGTATACAAAATCCAAATCCTTTTGGATTTTTCCTTGACATGGAACTGACTCACTTGACTCCTGGCCTTCCATATGCCTTGAGATCACTCGGATTTGACTTTTCATTACCCCTTTGAAAAGATATATAAGGAACTCTTTGGTACATTGAAGGCATATGAGAGAATTGAGAGCAAAGAAACTATAGTCCATTGTTTCCAGAACTTGTGCTTGAGTCTGCATCCCTTTGTCCCTTGGAGCACTTTTGTGTTCTTCCCAAGCATGCCTTTTTCTTGTGAGCTTGCTATCGAGAGATGGAGGATTGAGGTGGTGGAGGCCCAAGTGGGGGATTCAGTTTCTCCGATTCGCAGACGTGTCGACAGAGGTTGTATCCATTGTAATCTCTGATTTTATATTAACATAAATATCTTTTCCTGTCCAATAATGTATGTTTGAATGAATATTGTATCCATGGATGATTTCAAATGCTTATACATTGTTGATTATATATGCTAGAATAGATCTAACACTAATATATATAGTATGCTTGTATTGTTTACTTGTTGTTAAGGAAGTGAATGATCAATTCAAGATGAAGTTGGAAAGCTCAATGGGGATCTACTTCAACCGTCCAGAATAAGGTACGAGGTCTGATCCTTTAGTGTTAGATATTTGATTTCTATTGCATATTGGAAAGGATTGATTTCTAGATTCAAGTTCTCTGTTGTGGTACCCCAAGCCATAGGAATTTCTCTTCGTAGCAGAACTGGAAACTTCATTGGGGATTTCCTAGTAGTTGTCCTTTGGGGGTTTTCTATCGGCATTCAATGATTTTGAATTGCTCTTTTTCTCTTGTTTCTGTGTCGGGTCTGGGGGTATGTTTGCCTGGTAGTGTCTGATTGGTGTGAAGTTTGTCTCAGCTTGTCTATTTGCCTTTATTTTTATGCACCTTTCTTCCTGTACGCGATTTTTTAACTCACAGTCGCGTATATACGTGGGTTTCACCGCTATTTCCGCATACACATGTGGGTTTACTACAAACAGTCATGTATGCCCTTAGTTTTTCCTTCTAGAGGAAGATAGATGGTTGCTGGGTGAAGTTTGATGATTGCGAAGTCTCCTTTGATACTGCTAGAGTCTGTATACACCTCTATTTCTGACCAGAGACATTTTTTTTAGGGTAAATTTTATTTTTGAAGAATGTTCTTATCATTGCATTTTCAATTTTTTGTTTTGGGATTAGTGCATTAGATTTCTTTTACCTTAGTACTTTTCTTGAGTGCTGTTTGAGTGTGCTTGCAGATTCTGGGGGTTGTAGAACCATTTTTTTGCTTTTATATCTCATTTTTATTTCAAAAAATCCAAAAAGATTTGCTTATCATTATGCATTGCATCTTGCATTTGGCATCGTACTTGCACTAGATTTTCTTTGGAGTATTAGTCAAGATTTCATATAGGAAAGCTTGCATCTGTCATTTGAAGCGAATTGTGCATTTCACGTAGTAGCATACCATGTTTTTCATGGACACAATGCATTTGCATTGATTGTTAGGTGTGCATTTTACTTCATGTTGTGTCATATCACCATTAGTTGCACGGCCATATACCTCTTTTGAGTAATAAAGCCAATTAAAATAAACACTTAATTAAAATGAACTACACTATTTTATTTGATAGGGTTCACCAACAAGATTAGGTTTTAGGGTCTTGGAATAGTTCATTGTGAGTCAATTCTCCAAGACCACTAAACAACAACATGTATGTGTCTGTTCAGGTGAGTGTGTGAAATTCCTTGGTATAACCAATGTTTCTCAGGATCCTCCTCTCAAAAGGGAGTTAAGCACGAGGCAGTGTGAGCGGTTATTGATTGGGATGACCCCTAGTCATAACTGAGTAGCACCGGAGATATTTCCAGGATTGTATTTGTATCTAGGGGCTCTTTCGATAGTTTCAGGCTTTGCTACCCTACCCATACGGTCAATTCCGCCTGAGACTGTCCACCTGAGCATTGATTATATTGAGGTGACCTTAGTGGCCTTACCTAGGATATCGTGGGGGTACTTTGTGGGGGTTATTCTATGGGTGTCCCAGCCAGGTTGGGGTCAGACAACACAGTCACTTTACACATTGAAGTTGAGGGCCACAATAATTGGTTACGTACCTCCACTTGTTGTGTATGGGAGTCTCAAGCCTCTCCTAGGCGAGACATACCTGCTTCATTTGGGAGCTCACTTATCCTACCCTTGATTGCTTGTGGTTGGCTTTATATTTTATTGGTGATTGCTCTATGCACGTTAGCTTTCCTAGGGTTTGCGTAGCTAGAGAGTCTTTGATATTTTTTGAGTCATTGTGGATTCAGGTACGAATCCTCGCCGTTCTCATCGTTTAGTAGGGCTTTCGCCTTCTACATCTACTCCTCCTTTAGGAGAGAGAAATAGACAATCTAGGCAGACCACTTCGCAGATTGATTCACACACCATGGGAGACCATATAGAAGGTATTCTTGAACCACCTTCTCCCATTCATGTGGAATATGGGGAGTTTACTCCTAACTACAATCCTTCACCTGATTTGACTGAGTTAGGTCCGATGATTTCTAAGATAGGAACTTTTCATGATAGGGCCTACTTACTCTAGGGTTGATTCCCCATTGACTCATCACTAGTATGGAATGCTGGAGATAATGAGACTCATTTTGAACACACGAGCACTAGTTATGGTATGTCTAGTTTTCCCACACATGATTTGGCATTTCATGTCAAATATGAGTTTGAGCCTAACACTATGCCTGCGGGAATTCTCATTCCTTACCATGTGGAGAGGTTTGGGAGCACAAGTCACATTGCACCTTCCATCCCGGCGGTGGAAGCTACATCACATATTCCTCCTAGGTCTAGGGTTAGTGATCCTATTAGGATACCAGATCTAAGACGAGTGACTATAGGGAATAGCACATACATAATTACATAGGTCCCTTCGTCCTATGTCCCTAGTTATTCAAATGTTCACCCTCCACCTCATTCACGTGGTCCTTCGGACCGAAATGTTGCTACGAGTCAGGTTCGTACTGTGGTTACTAGACCGGTTGTGTCTCAGACTCATGCACCGCCCATTGTTTCAGGAGGTCATGTTCATATTTCTAGAGGTTATATTCCTACTTCCGGAATGTATATTACTACCTATGGAGCGTATATTCCTACTTAAGGAGTGTCTCATGTGACATCGCATGTGATGAATTGTGGACCTTATTATGCGACACAGTATGGATAGGGTTCTTCACCTTATGGGTGCGGGTATCAACAACCTGCCTACTCTCCAAATTGCGACTTTGTAGCTCCGAATAGTCAAGGTACACCACACTATGGTGCTTCCATGCCACCCTATATGGGTCAAATGGGAGGAAGGCACTATGGCCAAGGCCATGGTGGTTATGGTAATCAGACCTATGTGAATCATAAATATCAGGGAGTGGTCCATCGACCTAATCATCCTAGGCTCCCTTTCCTCACAACGCTGAATCTTCCTGACTTGTCGAGATTGATGAACGATCCTGTAGCTCATGACCTAGCTTGGCCGGCTGTCCCTACTAAGATTCCCTAGGACATACCCAAATTTGAGGGCAAATCGGGAGAGGATCTGAGCGAACGTGTTACTAGCTTTCACCTATGGTGCTCTTCGAATTCCTTACATCAAGACTCAATCCGTTTAAGGCTGTTTCAACGCACCCTTACAGGGCCTGCCCCAAAATGATATATAGAGCTACCTAGGGGAGCATTCGCTTTGTTCGATGACCTAGCGATGACTTTTCTTAACCACTTCCAGCTACCAGTGTGTTATGATGTTGGTATTGAACTCTTGTCGACATTTTGACAGGATAAAGCCACACATATCTCGGATCATATCCAAGAGTGGCGTAGACAGAAGAGGTTGATTAAAGCTTTTATACTGCCAAAATTCCTCGTCAAATGGTTCCTTAAGTCGTTATTGCCGTATATAGCGAAGGATGTTTCTACATCCGGAGTGCAAAATGAGGAACAAGCCATTTTTAGGGCACAGGAACTAGATTTGATTTATGCTCAATCCGGTTTGTTATATGAGATTATTCCCAATGCTCCGCATTCTAGTTTCGACCCCAAAGTTAAACCTGGACCACATGCTAATGGCATTTTTGGTTGTGCAAGTGCTAAACCTGCGGATTCAGTTGCAAAACAAGTTAGTCAATTGTCAATCAACCAATCTGCTTCAAGAAAAGCCACGGTTTCATCTCAACCTGCCCAAACGGTGAGTGTGCTTTTAGTGCAATCGTCGAACCAGAAGGGTAACCAGCAGCCTGGATGGAATAAAAAGAAGGGTAAGAATAATCATAAGGGTGGGAATAGGAATGAAAATGCTAAGAATAATGGAAAGAACACCCATGATGCTGGGGGGAACAAGAAAGCTAAACGTAAGGTTAAATTTCCTTGCAATTTGTGTAAGGACAATCACCTCACTTACTTGTGCCCTCGTATCGATGAAGCCTCGAAATTCTTGGCATAGGGCCCAGCTATGCTAACTAACCATTTACCTCACAATCTAAATATGAACTCGAGGACCCATGATTAGTTTGGTGGTGATCAAGATCCGCTAGAGGATAGTGGTCATGGTTGCATTAACATGGTACGTGCTGCGAAAGTTGTGACCCGTGCGAAGGACTATGGTTCGTCACAACCCAACCCAGGTAAGGAACCTGATCCACCAGGGACTTCTTTTACGTACTGAAAAACCTGTGGATAAACCTGAAGCTGCACCTCGCATTCCTAAGGGAGTGATTAAGCATTTGGGGCACAATCCTAATTCCTGAGCAACCCAGAACTATTCAGTTGTCGAGGATTTGGGCCATACTCCTTGTGCAATGTCTACACTGGAAGTGGTTCAGAGTTGTCCTTCGCAAAGGAAGGCTTTTCTTTCTGCCCTTGGTGTGAATGAGGATAATTCTTCCTTTGTGATTAAATTTGAAACTGTAGGACTTCAGCCTCACTTGCATTACTATGTGTCTCTTTTGATTCATGTAGAATGTCTTAACATGACCGTCAAGCGCACTGTGATTGATGAAGGCGTTGCTGCTTCTGTGATGTCTTTATCGTGTTGGAAGGGTTTAGGTTCCCCTGAGTTGTCTAAGTCCGTGACCATGTTAACTGCATTCAATGGGAGATCGTTTAGGCCACACAGGATCCTCCCTTCCCTTAAGGTCCATTTGGGAGGGAAGACTATTGTGATAGAGGTCGAGGTGGTTGATGCGCCCCTTGACTGCAATCTCTTGCTGGATAGGAATTGGATGTACAGTATGCAAGCCGTAGCTTCTTCCCTATTTTGCGTTGTATGCTTTCCATTTAACGAAAAGATAGTGACGATTGATCAAACGTCATTCAAGAATCCGTCGCTTACCGCATCTTCAAGAGCTTCGATCCTGATTGTACAACACTCTCAGCTGACAACTGGGAGTATGGGTGTGGGCATGTATCCATCCCTCATGGGAATTTTTAGTTGTCCTGCACCTATCCTTATGATAGGGTCTAGTTCCGGTGAGTCTTTGACATCTATAAGATCGGTGTCTTTTTGCATGAGTCATATGGAAGATCCTTGGATTCTTCCTATACTGAATACTTAGAGTGAGGCCATCATGACGAACGTGCCGTTTCCTGCAATTATGGTAGCTTATCAAGCTAATATTGAGTGTGTTGCAGAGCCCAGTCCTTCCTCTTCACGGATTAAGGAGGAGGACCCTTATGTGCTACCTGCATGGGTAGTACATTCTTCTCACATGCACGACTGCCTTGATAGTGTTTTTCCTTCAGACGAAGTGATTATTGAGGCCATGTCGGTAGCTGAGCCACCATGGGAAGAGCTCCATCATAGATCTTACTTTCTTCCCAAGCTTGACCGCTTGGAGTGTGAGGAATTTAGGGAGGTTCTTAGTGAGAGAATTGGTAGTCCCATGGTTCCATTAAGCTCTCTTGGTCTGATGGCTAATGGGAACATGACAAACATGTCTCCAATGATTCCTATCAATATCTCTTGCGATCATGGCAGGATAAAGAATGTCTATATTGGGGCAGAATGTTCCCATGCTGAGATTCAAGAATACACCGAGCTGTTTAAAGAATTCAGTGATATATTTTCTTGGTATTATGATGAAATGCCAGGTATCGACCCTCACATTGTCGAACACGAGATTAATACTTATCCCAACGCTAAGCCTGTTCGACAACGCTTGCGTGCTGTGAATCCTAGGAAAGCACCCGCGATTAAGGCAGAGATAGAGAAACTGTTGAAAGTTGTTTTCATCAATACCGTTCCCTTGACAGAGTGGGTTTCAAACCCTGTTCTGGTTGATAAGAAGCAGGGAGCAATCCACATATGTATTGATTTCCGTGATTTGAATCACGCCTGTCCTAAGGAAAATTTCCCCTCACCATTTATTGATCATATTTTGGATGAGTGTGCAAGTAGCGAGGTTTTTTCCTTCATGGACGGCTTTTCCAGATATAATCAGATACAAATTAAACCTAAGGACCAACATAAGACTGCATTTATTTGTCCTTGGGGAACTTATGCATATTGAAAAAGGCCTTTTTCCCTTAAGAACATCGGAGCTACTTTTCAGTGGGCCATGACCTTGATCTTCCACGATCTCAAATCGATTATCGAAGTATTTTTGGATGACCTTGCTGCTCATTCTCAAATGAGAATGTGTCATTCCTATCATTTCAGATTGGTGTTCGAAAGATGCCACCATTATTTGGTTAGGTTAAATCCTCACAAGTGCATCTTTTGTGTGAAGTCAGGTCGCTTTTTAGGATTCATCATTTCTAAAGTGGGTATAAGAGTCGACCCTTTGAAGGTAGAGGCAATACTTTAGTTGTCTCCCCCAAAAAATATTCATCATCTTCAATGTTTGCAAGGCATGGAAAACTTCTTACAGAGATTCGTTGTCAATTTTGCCAATTTGACTAGAGGCTTCATGCGTCTTTTGAAGAAGGACACCACCTTTTGTTGGGATGAACGAGCTCAGCAGTCCTTTGATGCGCTCAACCGATCCCTAGCATTGGTCCCGGTGATTAGTCCCCCAGACTATAGCTGTGATTTTCTACTTTATGTGGCCGCATCCATGGAGACGATTGGTATGGTTTTGGTTCAAGAGGATGCAGAGCTCCAAGAGCATGTCATATACTATCTGAGTTGGAATCTTATTGACTCAGAGATTCATTATTCTCATGTTGAGAAGCTTGTTTAGCTGTTGTACATGCGGTTCAACAGTTGATACATTATATTCTCCTTTGCCAGAACTTGGTTGTAGCCCATGTCAATCCGTTTCAATTTGTCCTCACTCGAAGGATGATTAAGGGAAAGTATAATAAATGGATTGTCATCCTGCAAGAATTCAACCTCGAGTTTGTTTCGGCAAAATTGAAGAAATCGTTAATCTTTGCAGAGCTTATATCAGTTTTCCCAAGCAAGGGCGAGGAGTTGGTTTGTGAAGATACGTTTATCGATGAGCACGTCTTCTTAATCTCAAATTTAGACCCATGGTATGGGGATATCATTATATATCTACAAACATTGAAGGTCCCTACTCACCTCTCACGGGATGAACGACGTCGATTACGTCACGTGTCTAATAATTACCTCATAATGGATAACACTTTGTACTGCCGTGGGGTAGATTCCATTTTACAACATTGTTTAACTCATGATGCAGTTCCTGCCCCGTTACATCTCATTATCACTGTCGATCCCTTCACTAAGTAGGGGCTTGATTTTATGGATTGCAACCCAGCCTTAGCTGGGGGGCATCATCATATCATAGTGGCTGTTGATTACTTCACGAAATGGGATGATGCTATGCCTAGATTTAAATTCGACGGTGAGACATCCGCACACTTCGTATTCAACCATATTATTACTTGATTCAGGATTTCGAAGGAGCTTCTCATTAACCATGGATCGCACTTGCAGAATCGTATGATGGAAGAGTTGGCATCAAAGTTGGGGTACAAATAAGAGCATTCATCTTCGTACTACCCTCAAGTGAATGGATAGGTAGAAGCAGTGAATAAATCACTCAAATCCATTCTCCAACGAACCATCGCACAAAGCAAGAATAATTGGCACATTATGTTATATCCTTCTTTGTGGGAATATAGAACCACTGTTAAGATTGCCACGGGTTTTTCTCCATATCAAATTGTACATGGAGTGGAGTCGGTATTGCCAATTGAGTGCGAGATTCCTTCTTTGAAGCTAGCCGTAGAACTCTTAACAGACACTTCACCATTGGAGGAGCGTTTGGTCCACCTTGAGCAACTTGATGAACAGCGTCAAGATGCCTTGGTGGCTCTAGAAGTAAATAAATGTTGCGTAAAGGTCCAGTACGATAAGTCTATCCATCCAAGGAGGTTTAGTGAGGGAGACTTGTTCCTTTTGTGGGATCAACCGAAAGAACCCTTGGGGGAAGGAAAGTTTAACCCCATGTGGCGTGGTCCTTACATTGTCAAACGTGTGTTAGAGAAGGGCGCTTATGAGTTAGTGGATTATTATTGAATGACCTTGGCAGAGCCTAGAAATGGGCTCTATCTCAAAAGATACTATGCATGATTTTCAGCCAAGGCTGGTTATTGTATATTATTGTACAGTTTTGCATAGTTAGGTCTTTTTCTTATGGTGATCGGGTTTGTGATTAGTTTTCATTTCTTTTGGTAGATGTCAATGGAATATTCCACCTTTATAGGATTCATGGATGGTGCAAGCCATCACACTCAACACTCAGCCTTTGCTGCTTGGGTGATTTATACTACTATGGGTTAGGTATTGTCTTCAAGAGGCATATGCTTACAGCCATCTTCGAAGAATGTTGCTGAATATAATGTTGTTATTGAGCTTCTATGGGATGCCATTTTACATGGTGTTCTATCTCTTGAGGTACGTCTTGATTCGGAGTTAGTAGTGTCACAACTTAATGGTTTGTACCATGTTAGAGATCCGACATTATTAAGAAGATTCTTACATGTGATATTATTAGAACGATAATTTGACAATATAACATACATACATATTCCAAGAATTAATAATGAAGTTGCTGACTCATATGCTAACTACGTGTTAGATTGGCATTTGTTTCATACACAATAAATTCATCACAAACACAAATTTTTACACATGTAAATAAATAAATCGATCATTATAAAAGTTTTTATACATCCAAAAAGTGGTAATACATAGTGTCATAATACAAAAACGAGGCTCTCAAGCCACGAAAATACAATACATGGTAATACAAAATGTATCACTCCCAGGTATCTAAGCCTGTGGAGGAGGACGGGGGTTGTGATCATGGAACATCACTATGGCTCTAGCTAGCCGTCGAAATAATCGCACCCATGCTTGTGGTACACCCACCACTTGGTGCTTCATGGCCTTAGGCAAGTCCTCGACTTGCGCCATGGGAACTCTATGTGTCAGCCTCACAAAGTTTGAATGAATGCTCTGGAGCGTTTGCTCTGCATCCACACCCGTGATATCGTCTTCTCTTCCCCTCCATTTGTGACAAGGGAAGCCTTCAGGCCACCGTGTTCCCACATCTGCATGCATATGGTAGATATCACTATGTATTGTCACCCAAAAATATGTCTTTTGATCCCATATAATCAGAAAACACAAAAAATTAAATAACTCAAAAATTTAAAGAGAGGGTCGAAATTCATTACCTATGTCACCGTATGTCAATCCTGGTGGTAGCGGCATGTCTGGGTCCCCCCAAAAATATATCCCCGAGTAGGGGTAGTCATCGATGGCAACTGTCTGTCATCGCCACCACGGAAAGAAATCAACTGGATATGGGTTGGATACCTTACCTTCCCCTATTCTGCGCATCACATCCACCCAAAGCCGTTGGGTCGGATCTCGAACCCCGTGTAGAGGAACGTCAACTCTAGGGCTCAATCCTGGAACATGCTTGAAGAAAAATGTGCTCAGTATGCTGCTGAAACCAAAGTTTCGCACTCTACCCATCTTACACTCACTGAGCTGATGTTTCATGTTTCCTAGTAGTGTAGTGCTCCAATCATATACCATGGGTCTCATGCACTCCACTGCATAGAACATCAGAGGCCGCAAGGCCTGGTGGAGTGAAGCCAAGCCTGCTATCCTGCCTAGTGTTAGTAGGATGGCCTTTAGGCCCAACACTTGTATGGAGTTAGTTGGGATCTGACTTCCCACCTTCTTCATGTCCAGATAGCAGTACACCGCAATGTACTCGTCTATAGTCAATCCACCTCGAGGCCCGCGAGAACATAGGTTCACTACTTCCCCCTGTCAGGAAAGTCCAGTAATAAAGTATATGTCCTCCACCTCTATAGTGAGGGACATCCCATCTATCTGGAATGACTCTAAGTCTGGATCCCAGTAGTCCACCAACATCTGCAATAGTCCTGGTTTGGCCCTCAAGCCACCAAGACACCAAAATTTGTAGAGCCCACATGCACATAGTGCTTGTTGAGCCATTAGATTGGCCCTTACTGCCTCTTCTACATCACCATGTTCATGTTCTCTCCATTCTAGGACCATCCTACACAAAAAATTGGAAGTTTACCCATTAAAACACTTAAAAAACATTATGCGCGACCGCATATGCGACTGTTTGCCAAACAGCCATGTATGTACGCGACTGTGAGGGCATTTTTCGTGTATATCCAACCCTATATGCAGAAAAACCCTCGATTTCTGCGTGGGCTGCAGCGCCTATTTTGGATTGGCCTAGAAATCCAAAATCACCAGGGAATTTGACAAAAAATTGCATCAAAATGGAAGAGTAGAGCATGGGTAAGTACCTGGAAGAAGCAGTAGTGGATTTCGTCGGCTGGATCTCCTGGAATTCGCTATGGAAAATCTGAGCTCAATTGGGTAAAAATTTCAAATGTTTTATAATGTTTTGAATTTTTTACTATTTATAGAAATTTTTCAAATTTTTACCCCATTTCCTATAGTTTGGACCATTTCTAATCATTTTGGACCGTTTTTGGACTAATTTATGATGTAGGAGACCTTTTTGAGTGTCGTTTCAGCCGTTGGATTGACCCGTTCATGCTGATTTCAGGTATCATGTCTAAACTGGAATATAGGTTAGGTTTCATCACCGTTTGTATTTTGCATGAACTTATGGCCGTTTCATTATAGCCTTAGGTAGGAACCCACTCTGTTATGGTACGGAACCTTCTTGTTGTTTTAGAAGTGGTATGATATGAGTGGTAGAGATTGAACTTACATGGGTACCCTAGTTAGCGCCTTATTTGCATTTGGTGCCCATGCTGATGTTTTGTCCCTTAGGGTGTGGGATTTTGTTGTATAGTATTGCCATGAAATTTCACAAGAGCCTCATACTCCTCTTGATCTTTTTCTAGCCTATTTCCCTCAAGAATCCCTTCTGTAAAGTTGTAATTGCATTCTCATGAGATTTTCCTGCCTTATTGAGCCTTACGTTGGCTTCCCTGACATTGAGTTTCAGCCATATAGCCTGAGCTTGTCTCATGTCTAGCCATGCAGAGCCATTTTTATATATCCTTTGCAGCTTGATTCCCTATTTTTACCGGGAGGGGAAATCCCCCCGAGTTTCGCTATCCTACACATGTATCCTTGCATTGAGCATAGGTATGTTCCACTACTTGTAACTAGTTTGTTTGCCCCTATGACACTCGTCTCCTCCTAGTCTGTAACTATAAAGCAGTTTTTCTCTTTTTCAAGCTTTTTAAATATTTGAATAAGTCCAAAAAAATTTAAAAAACCAAAAAGTCAGACAAGGAAAGATGTTATCTTTTGGCAGTTGTCGAGTCGTGTTGCCTTCGAATAGAGCACTATGTATCACATCCGTTGGTTGAGTTTATAGTTTGACTATAGGAGCTGTACTCATTTTATCTGAGTCTATCTCCACCGACTGGTTAAGTTTCCAGTCCCCATGGAGCCTCTGTCGATGCCTCCTATGTCGTAGAGATGTCCCAGTGTTGCATATTGAGTCTATGCTGCCTTTATTCAATCACCATTTGTCGTTATGCTCTTGTTCGAAGGAAGTTGAAACCTGAGTCGGCCATTCCTCAGTTATGTTGACTTTGCATGTCAGTCGTTCCCGGTACAGTTACTGGTTCGTGCACATTATGATCGATTCCTTCCACATTATACAACTTTGCTAAGTACCTCGTGTTGTATGATGGGGGATACCTAAATGCCCTCCTTCCAATGAATTTCATCCGATTGAATTCAGAACATTTATTATGGGATTGGAATATAGAGTCATTTTTGAGTGCCTTGAGACTTGCAGTCATCAGTGGTAGGTTCTCTCTCCATCGACAGTCTTTGGGAATACATCAATGTCCCCTGATCGATGGATCCTCTCAAGTTTTCGACCTCAACAAATTTATTCACACTTGTTAGTTTGCACTCTAGTACCTTGATTCCCATTTTCATTATCGGTGGGTGATCTCACGTCTGTTAACAGTATACATCAATGACCGGTAATCAGATGATGGATTACTATGTTCGACCTGGACACCTCTATTCACATAGTAGGACATGTACTCATAGCGGTTTGTGTCAAAGACCTTCTAGATTGGTGGCATCTCTTATATTCAACCTCCTTGATCATGCCAGTGTTCATGAGATTTCAACTCTCATGACTTGATTCCAGTATATGTCAGACATTTCCAGCTATTATGGAGATCTTGATCCATTGTATATCTTCAACTATTATGGAGATCATGATCCTTTGTATATCTTCATCATGGAGATTCTGATCTATGTATATTGTACGTGGCGATGACCATTTATGTGATATTTTGTATCATGCCTATTCATGGCCATTGTACTCTTATGTATCTGGGACTGCTAGATGTATTTGCAATTATGTGCAGAGTTGTATCATTGTACTATGCTGATTGGGTGGTTGCACTTCCATTTGGGATCCTTCATCACTCCACTTTTGGGATGGACTTATAATGTATTTCGGCCATCGTATGACCCCTCTGACCTCACACATTAGGGGGCATATTTTATAGCTGATTTTACCACTCAAGGTGAATCACACTTGTATGGCCTTCCCCTGTCCCTCTGCAGACTCCTTAGACCCCTTGGACCATTTTTTGTCCTTTGATGTTTCCTAGACCATCCCTATAAACATGTGTAAATTCAGATATGCGACTTTTAAACCCCTAATCGCATATATATGCGAGTTTGACCACTAAAACCGCGTACATTAGGATGTGTAAAAAATCCATTTTTTTTGGGAGTTTTCCTTGACATGGATCCGAATCACTTGACTCCTGGCCTTCCATATGCCTTGAGATCGCTCGGATTCGACCTTTCATTACCCCTTTGAAAAGCTATATAAGGAACTCTTTGGTACATTGAAGGCATATGAGAGAATTGAGAGCAAAAAAACTATAGTCCATTGTTGCCGGAACTTGTTCTTGAGTCTGCATCCCTTTGTCCCTTGGAGCACTTTTGTGTTCTTCCCAAGCTTGCCATTTTCTTGTGAGCTTGCTATTGAGAGATGGAGGATTGAGGTGGTGGAGGTCCAAGTGGGGGATTCAGTTTCTCCGATTCACAGACATGCCGACACAGGCTGTATCCATTGTAATCTCTGATTTTATATTAATAGAAATATATTTTCCTGTACAATAATGTATGTTTGAATGAATATTGTATCCATGGATGATTTCAAATGCTTATACATTGTTGATTATATATGCTAAAATAGATCTAACACTAATATATATTGTATGCTTGTATTGTTTACTTGTTGCTGAGGAAGTGAATGATCAATTCAAGCTGAAGTTGAAAAGCTCAATGGGGATCTACTTCAACCATATGGAATAAGGTACGAGGTCTGATCCTTTAGTGTTAGATATTTGATTTCTATTGCATATTGGAAAGGATTGATTTCTAGAGTCAAGATGTCTGTTGTGGTACCCCAAGCCATAGGAATTTATCTCCATAACAACAGTCAGTTCCTTTTGCAAATGGGCGATTGACTTCATGACCTATAATACTCCCTCGTTCGATGACCATAAATACATTACTGTGGTCGTTGATTATTTCACCAAATGGATTGAGGCCATGCCTACATTCAATTGTAAAGATGATACCGCGACACAGTTATTTTTTAACCATGTTATCACTCATTTCAGTGTTCCCCAATAGTTAGTCTCATACCACGGTTCTCATTTTGAGGACGTTGTTTGGAAAAATCTTTCTTCCATGTTGAAGTTTGAACACCAGTATTCCTCCGCTTATTATCCTCAAGGAAATGGCCAAGTTGAGGCTTTCAACAAGATCCTTAAAACCATGCTTCAATGTATGGTAGAAAAACATAAGTTCAATTGGAACCTCTTGATCTTTTCTACCCTCTAGGCCTACCGGTCATCGACAAAAGCCACCACCGGTTTTACCCCATTTCACTTAGTCCATGGAGTGGAATCGGTTCTTCCCATTGAATGCCATATTTGTTTGCTCTTCCCTGCTGTTGAACTTCTCCCTGACACTTCACCATTAGAACAATGCCTACTCATGCTTGAACGAACCAACGAGGACCATTGTGCTACTCTCCAAATGATCAAGGTGGCTAAGAACCAGTCGAAGTCCCATTATGAATCCCACATCCACTCATGCAGCTTTAGCGAGGGGGACCTAGTCCTCGTCTATGACCAAGCCAACAATAAGCTAGGGAAAGGGAAGTTTGATTTCATGTGGTATGGCCCATATGTCATCCAGCAATGTCTCGACAAGGGGGTATACATCCTTGTTTAATCTGACGGAAACCTCTTGAGGAATCCCCACAATGGGATCTACCTCAAGAGGTTCTATGCCTGAAGTCACTCACCATGCAGTACACTTGCGTCATAGTTTTTATTTTATTTTTTACACTTTTTTTTCCACGAGTCTCATAGTTTGTTTCCTTGGTTGTTCTAGATGGATCCTACCTCACCTGACTTTGTTGGTTTCACTGACGGAGCAAGTAAATGGTCTCCAAATCTCTCCTCTGCTGCGTGCATCATTTATTCCCTGTCACATGAGTTGATCCATATCGACGGAATGTGTGTTGGTGTTTCTACCAAAAACTAGGCTAAGTACGACAGTGTCACTGGTCTCTTGACCGCTGCCCTCCATTTGGGTGTTTGTCACCTTGATGTCTTCCTAGACTCCTAACTTCTTGTCTCCCAGTTGAATAACTGCTACTGGGTACGTGATCCTTGTCTCTTTAGAAAGTTATTGTGCATTAGACACTTGGTTAGACATTTTGAATCCATTGCATTCATGCATGTTCCTAGAAGTCTCAATAGTGTAGCAGACTAAATTGATAATGGCATTCTATAGTGGCACATCAATCATAACATATAGGAAATAAACTGTATCATGCATCATCATATAGTCATGCATGCATATGGCATATACATCATATAGGTATCATCATAATCATAAAATAGACTCATAAAAACCCATAAAAACATATCAAAAAAGTGCATCTACGTGCATATATATATCATGTCATAGTGTTCAGTACAAAATGAGAAGCTCCACAAGCTTTCTCGGTTGATCATACATATAATACAAAAATTCCCATGCACCACTGTATTGGGGGAAGGATCACTAGCTACTAGTTGTATTCATCCTCCTTGGACTTTGTCTCATCCTTAGTTTCCTCCTCCTCCTCCACAGGAACATCATCCTGTGCCACTTCTCTGACATACTCAGCAACGACTTCAATCCTCCTCATAAGGGAGATCCACTTTGGAGGATCCCTATAACATGTGGTGATCAAGTCGTTGTCAAGGTACTGAGATCCACTCTACATCGATTCGCAGTGAGTCTAGTGTAGCACTCTGGCGTCTCCTATGTTTGCGAGAAGGTGGATCCAAACCCTCTACTCTTCCCCTAAGTATCTGGTATCCTGTTGGAGGGTGTGGCCCAACATTTACACATGCCCACAGTATGTCATCGGTATCTATCATGCACATAAATTGGCTACCACTCATCTAGTGAACTATATATGAATGCAATAAAAAAAAGAATCATGTATATGTACCATCAGGTCTCCAAACCTGCCCTGGAGGTCGAGGCATCTCAAGATCTCCCTGGTAATCCATACCAACATATGGATAGTCCTCTATAAGGAATGGAAGCTATTTCCACTATGCGAAAATAGCCTAGGTGAAGAAATGACCCACCAAGTCGCCTCCCTCTCTAATCATCATCTCGTACCACCTCGTCATGCGATGCTCGCAAGGTCCCCCCTCACGTACCTTTATATGTGTTCGTAGTGTAGGAAGTGGCTTAAAGAATAATGAGCACAAGAATGAGGGGAAACAATTCATCCCATGCTGAACCACAATCAAGTACATCTGGGCCCACCCAAAGTAGGTTCCCCTCAACACATGCTCCACCATACGAAGTTGACCCCTTGAGATGTTGTGTAGTTCCATCGATCCCAATATACACACCAGCATCACTACTATCGCTAGAGTCTGAAGACTCTCTATTTTGCACACCATTATGTACGACAGTTGCATAGAGGTGGAGAATAGAAATTCCTATCGCGGAGGTCATCGATTGACACCCCATGTGTGAGCTTCAGCATAGTTTTATCAATCATGCCCAGCACTAGGAGTCCAGTCATAAAGTACACATCAAGGAGTGTGATCTCTATCCCCTCACCCTGGATAATAAAGCACTTTTCCTCCTGATTCCAAATTCTCACGAGCTTGTACAACAATAGCTTTGCTAAATGCATAAGTTGGATTTGTAAAAACTTCCATAGACCACACTGAGTGAGAAAATCCTGTAGCGCTGGATCATCATGCACCTCCCCTCGGAGGTCCCCAATGTATCTCTCCTGCCACCCCACCTAATTCATCCTATACATACACACAATATATTTAAAGTCTATTCATGAATAAATAACTCATTCTCAGTCAAGTCACCCTTGTTTTCCCCTTTTGTGTGACCCAAGTCGCTGAAAAAGGCTAAAAAGGCGCGACTAGGTCGCTCTTATCCTTTGAACAGGTGCGACCTGGGTCACACCTATCTCCTCAATAGTTGCATTCACATCGTGCCTATATTCCCGATAAGGTTGACTTGGATCGCTCCTTTTCCCTTAAGAAACGTGACCTGGCCCTGAGAACCCTTTGGGCTCAACCAAGGCCCCTAGAGTGAGAAAAACCAAAAAGCGATCCACTGAAAAAGACGGCTTTGATGAGAGCTCTTACCTGGAAGTCACAACTCGGAAAACCACCTATCTATTTGGAAGAAATTAGTATTTGTGTCCTAAGGTCCTCCACTCCAACTTAGCACTGACCAGTGAAAATGACACATGTCATGTGGTCCCCCTATTTATAGGCCTCCACTTGGTCTAGTTTTTCTTCCATTCACCACATAGTCATACAACATCCATTTTTCATGCGTTCACACCACTGGGTTTGGTTTTCTGCCCTCTTTCCTTTGACGAGACCCTCATCCCATGCTCTCCTTATGATGTTTTGGGCCATTTCCTAAAATTTGTCTAAATTTACGTGCCCTCACGTGAATCACCCCGGCAGGTATTGCCATGTTCATGAGCCATCCACTCCATCCATACTTCAAATTTGGCCTTATTTTACCACCATCTATCATCCCACAAAAAGGCCCCATCAGTGTTCCTCATTTATTATTATCGTCCATGTTCACAACATAACCTCTTTCCATACATCGAACACTTCCTCCTTGCTTGACTGGCCATTACGGAGTTTCTATAAAGCTCTTTTCTAACTCCTGAAAAAATGAAAATATTGTCTAGCACGCTTGCATCCTTTCATGCTCATTAAAGTATTTTAAAGGTCATCTATGTGGCCTCATTTATCTCCTTTTTTGGACTACATAGACTATTAAAAGAAAAGGACCACTCTGGCACCTTCACACTAGGAACGTTTCCCTTTGTATCCTTTTATGCTTTGTCGGACATTGAGACCATAAATTACGAAAAAGCTCATTATGGGTTGTCTTTAAGCTCTTTTCCATCCCTCTCATCAAGAAAATATCATCGAGCACACTTGGTTTTGTTCAATCTCATAAAGGTATTTGAATGATTGTCAAGTCAGTATAGGTTTAACCTTTTCATCCTAGTTGGACTACCTATGGTGAAGAAGTCTCTCTTCCCCTAAAGGTTCGGAGAGATCTCCTTTATATATTTTTATCCTTTTTCGAGCTTAGGAGACTATTTACAAAAAATAGGACCATTGGAGTCTTTTTCTTGTTTTCAAACTCTCTAAAAATGAAAACACCATCAATCATTTACCTTCTCGAGATCGCTAAAAATCCACGAGATTGTATCATATTGAGCTTACTTATATCCCTTCTTTGTTCTCCTTAAACTATGAAGAAGGCCCAAATGGTGTCTCTAGGAACCAGCACATATGATCTCACATTATGGAATATTTCCCCCATTGGGTCACCTTTGTTTAAAGTACTCTGCAATGAGTTTTCCCTCGATCCCCTAGATATCACTATTCCAGTTACCTCCCTCAATATTTTTCATTGCAGTTATCTTCCCAGTCTTATAGTTATGATCCCTTTCCCATGAGTCAGTTTCATTTGCTACTAGGTCAGACCCACTGTCACACTCTGAATGAAGGAAGTTTGAGTCCCCTGTACTCCCCTACCCCCATTCCCCCATTCAGTATGTGAGTCCCCTAATTGGTCCACATCTTTGGTTATCCCCCTCATGCTTGTAATCAAGGAAACATCATTTCCTTGGTAGTTGCAAGTCTCCCTCTATCAACGTCAACACATCTATTCCAGAGGATAGACCCAAAGGTCCCTATATCCTAGTTTCATCCAGCTCATTGATGAGTTCCTTGGACCACTTGAAAGGCATCATTAGTTCCTTTCGAGTTGGTTATGTCTTACATGCTCGAATTCAACTACATCATCACAGCAATGAGATTCGTACAGGGTATTGGTCCATTCATTATTTGGTCGAAGACCCCGGTTGTCACCTGACTTTAGCACATTGGTGAGTCTACTATGGGACCCATATAGTTTCATGTCCCTTGTGATTTATGTATTGCGTTGGCGATAGTGTTCGAAAGCCCAAGTTTTATGCTTCTATATATATCCATTACTTGATTACAGTACTTGATGCCGCATATTGTACCACAGATATTATCACTCTCAGTCATTGATTCCACACATATATGTACACCTCCAAATCTAGCAGAGCATTAGTTGTGATGATATTGCATTCCATGAGAATGCCATTGTTCCTATGTATCCGTTCTTTAGACCAACATTGTATTCAACCTCCCATTTACACCACCATTATGTATCACTAGTTGTATATGTATTGATCGGCTCCCATTATTTTGAGCCTTGATCCCGATTATTTATTCTTTTGACATTGTTATGAGCATGGGTATGCCCACCTCGTCCGTATATATGTCACGCATTGTATGTATCTCATCCATTTTTTAGAAGCATTACAAAACCAAAAGCCACCATAGTTCGAACGAGGAAACTCCACTCCTCCACGGTCCTATCCAGTTTCTCCACCGTTGTCACCATTTTCCCATGATCTTATGATTTCTATTGGCCATACAATGAGCTCCTGCCCTCACACATCAGGGGGTAATCTGTTAACACTAAAAAATGTTCATCTAGCTCTCTATGGTCTAAACCATAATCATACATCATATTCCCACCATTGTTCCTTCATTTTGACCTTCATAATTGTATTTCCACTAGATATGGTCCAAAACATGATTATTCCTTCCCTATAAATGAAGGGAAGATGAGAATTTATTGTGATTTATCCCCACTCTCTCCAAAAAAGGGTAAAAACCCTAAAAATGAGAATGTGTCAAAAAACCATAGATAAATGCCATAGATAATAAAATACCATGAGTAAAAAATCCTTGAACCATCCTCTAAATACATTGTGAATGACTCCCCCAAAACACTTTTTTCCATTTGCTTTCAGTCACACCATACACTTTTCTCCATTATTTCCATATTTTTCCATTCCCACGGTGTATGTTGAGCTTGATCCGCACCCATTTGGATACATTCCCCCATCTGACAACTAGTTGTGGATGAGACTGGAGACCAAAACTGTGGAGCTGCGGAACCATTTCCTAGGACGGCTATGGTGGCCCAACTTCAGAAGAAAGGTGTGTTCATTGTTATTTCTTGCATTACTTAGTAGTATAAATTTGAAAAAACCTTAAAAATATTTATTATCATTTTCTTGTTTCTTTTATTTCCATTGAATTCTTCCTTATGCTTAGGACGAGCTAAGGTTGGTGCTTTTGCACGTACTAGGGGAGAAATCTCCACTACATGAAGTCAACCTTGGGTTGAGGTGAATATTGCATAAAATTCAACTATGGATATAAGTCAAATAAAGGTTAAATCCACCCTTGCATTGAATTCAACTATGGATCGAAATAAACGAAGGGTTGAAGGGAATGAAGTCAACCTATATTTAATGCCAACTATGGATTGAACATTAGAGGAAATTTCAACTCAAAATGGGCCTTTCAACCCTAATTCAAATTCCATGTCATCATGTGTTATCCAATGAAATTTCTTTAAATTTGAAATACCGTATAGGTCTTAAACAATTTTTTAATATAATTTGGGGATATGTATCATAAAAAAAACTTCTTTTTTGTTCGTATTTTCAACATATCTCCCTATTTTTTTACTCAAATTTCGAGTGAGAGAGCTCCCTAGATGCATAATTAAATTTTGGATCCAATGAGTACCCACACTGCATACTTTTTAAGGACCCTGCTACCCCAAAAACAAGAAATAACTGAAAAATGTGATGATGATGTCATCATCACGTTTTACATCATCATCACATTTTTCAGGTATTTCTTGTTTTTGGGGTAGCAGGGTCCGTTGAAAGTATGCAATGTGGGTACTTGTTGGATGCATAATTTAATTAGGCATCCAACAAGATCTCCCGATTAAAATTTAAGTAAAAACACAGAGATATGTCGAAAATACGAACAAAAAAATATTTTTTTTCTTTTCTTCCTCCAAAATTAATAAATATTATTTTATTACTTTAACTATTATTTTATTATTTTCCTTAAGAGGCTCATTTTGAGTCGAAATATCCTCTAATGGTTACCCTTGCTCAAAATTTGACCATGGATTCAAGTCCACCCTAGTTCGAAGTCAATCAACAACTTTTAAAAATGTGGTTGATGATTGAAGCAACCATGGATCCACATGGATCAAAGTCAAGTACGGATTGAAGTCAACCATGGATTGAAGTTAAGTATGAATTGTAGTGAACTATGGAATCATTTCATTAATGTCAATATTATTAATGGATTGAATTCAACCTTACTTAAATTTCAAGAATGTATTTAAGTCCACCATGGTTCAAAGTCAACATTGCTTTAAAGTCAATTATGTTTTAAAGTCGATTATGGATTGAAGTCAACCATGGATGAAAGTAAACCTTTAGTTGAAGTCATCCATGCATTGAAGTCAACTATGGATTGAATTCAACAATTGATTGAAGTTAACCATGGCTCAAATTCAAACTTTCATTAAAGTCATCTATGGATTGAAGCCAACCTTGAATTGAAGTCAACCATGGAATGAAATCATTAATCTTAATATTATTAATGGATTGAATTCAACTATTTGGTTGAGGTCAACCATGGTTCAAATCCAACCGTGGATTGAATTCAACCATGGCTTGAAGTCATTAATGTTAATATTATTAATGTATTAAATTCAACAAATGGATTGAAGTCATTAGTGTTAATATGATTAATGGATTTAGATCAAACTTAAAGTAAATTCAACAAATCAATTGAGATCAACCATGGCTTGAAGTCATTAATGTTAATATGATTAATAGATTGAGGTCAACAAATGGATTGAAGTCAACCTTGGAGTAAAGTCAACCATGGATTGTGGTCAACCTTGGCTTTAGTTACCTATGGTTTGAATTCAACCTTGGACTGAAGTTACCCATGGTTTGAAGTCAACCTTGGATTAAATTGAACCTTTAATTGAATACAACTTTGGATTGTAGTTAACCATGGATTGAGGCTAACCTTGGATTGAGGTCACCCTCAGATTCAAGTCAACCATGGATTCAAGGAAACCTTGTTTAAAACGCAACTATAGATTGAGGTCAACCTTTAATTGAAGTCGACCTTGAATTGAAGTCTACCATGGATTGAAGTTAACCATAGATTGAAGTCATTAATGTTCTTATTATTAATGGAATCAATTCAACCATGGTTAGAAGTCAATAATGGTTGAAAGTCATCTGTTAATTGATGTCAAACATGGATTGAAGTCATTAATGTTAATAAGATTAATGGGTTATGGTCAACTAGTGTATTAAATTCAACCTTGGATTAAAGCCATTCATGGATTGAATTCAAACTTAGATTCAAGAAAATCTAGGATTGAAGTCAACCTTTTTCACAATCTTGGATTGAATTCAAGCTTGAAGTCAGCCTTAGATTGAAGTTACCCATGGATTGGATTCAACCTTTGAATGAAATGAACCTTGGATTAAATTCAACTATGAATTAAAGTCAACCATGGATTGAGGTCAACCTTGGATTTAAGCCAACCATGGATTGAATCCAACCTTGCTTGAAGGGAAACTATGGATTGAATTCTACCTTTGATTGAAATCAACCTTCGATTGAAGTCAACCTTGGATTGAAATAAACCATGTATTAATGTCAATAATGGATTGAAGTCAGCCATGGATTAAAGTCATTAATTTGAATATTATTAATGGAATGAATTAAACCATGGTTTAAAGTCGACTTTGGATTGAAGTCAACCTTGGATTGAAATCAACTATGTATTGAATTCAATCATGGATTGAAGTCATAAATGTTAATATGATTAATGGATTGAGGCCAACCATTGGATTGAAGTCAACCTTGTATTGAAATCAGCCATGATTTGAAGTCGGACTTGTTCTAATACAATATAGGATTGAATTCAATCTTGGAATGAAGTCAACCTTGGATTGAAGTGAACCTTTTAACAAAATTTGATTCAATTCAATCTTGAAATCAACCTTACATGGAAGTTACCCATGAATTGAAGCTAACCTTGGATTGAACTCAATCTTGTATTGAAGTCAACTATGGATTGAATTCAACCATGGATTGAGGTCAATCATGGATTGAAATCACCCTTATATTGAGTGAAGCATGGATTGAAGCTAACCTTGTGTAAAATGAAACTATGGTTTAAATTCAACCTTTTATTGAAGTCGACCATGGAATCAAGTCAATGTTGGATTGAAGTCAACCATGGATTGAAGTCATTAATGTTAATATTATTAATGGATTAAATTAATATATTTGATTAAGTTCAACCATGGTTCAAAGTGAACCTTACATTGATGTTGTTATCGGGAATTTAAATTAGTGTGGACAAAGATCGTTCCCTTAGTATGCATGGGGCGAATCTAGAACAAAAAGAGACAACGATGCATCCTTCTTGTAGATAATTGAACTACTTGAATGTTAATATTTCCTTACCTCGGTGTTAAAGGTTGTCCTTTCCTTATGGATCCTTTCATGTTTAGATGTACCTGCAAAGAACATGAAGAACAAGAAAAAGTGGTGAAAACATTAAGACAACATCAAGATCTATACTAATACTCAAGGAGAAAAGTAACGAACAATTGATATTGACACAAATAATTCATTGAAAAGGAGAACATGTTTGTATTAATAACATAATAAGAGGAAGATACTACCGAATCCTTGACGTTGAAACCGTGTTCTTATAATTCTTTTGAAATCACCTTTACACACTCTACAAGCTCTAGAAATCTCACTCACAATGACACTCTTTACCTCATATACGAGCAATGATTTTAGAAACATAAATAAGCTTGTATAAATAGGACAAAGGAAGACCAAAGGGCTTGAGTTATTTTGGGAGGAAGGTAGGGAATGATCCCTAGAGGCTAGGGAATTAGGGGAATTTAAATGTCTAAAATGGGCCTCATAAGAGATATAATAAAATATTATAAGTTTGTCATTTTGTGGAGAAGGTATATTTACAACTCACCTTTTGCACTACAATTCATATAACTATGGTTAAGTTAAAGTAAAAAGATGTCCACAAATAAAATAAATAAAAAATAATCTTTGATATGACTAGAAACATGAGTACTTTTGAATGCATAAATGTACTAAAATAAAGTACTCATAAAATAATAAAGTAAAATATTTTAGTTTTGAATTGTAAACCTAAATTAAACTTTTGTAAATAAATTCTAAACTAGCATACCCCGAAAGTAGGGGAAATGAAACACCGAAGAGAACTTCAATATGTTTAAAAAAATGAGAGAAAGTTGTGTGTAGATAATATAAGTTTATGTGATGAAAGAAAGTCTAGGAAAATAAGTGAAAATAAGTTACAACAAACTTCTAAATCGCGACATAACTGAAAATAAGTGAAAATAACTTACATCAGACTTCTAAATCGCCACATAAGTGAAAATAGGTTTCCTCCAAAAAGAGTTTTTGAAGTTTTAGGTATATTTAGAGAACCTTGGAACCCCTGGACGTGGAGGATCTATACCTTTGAAACTGAGACCTGACCTGGACGTGGACAGACTATATATTTGAAATTGAAACTTGAACTATGTGAGACATCAAAATTTCTACACGCCATAATTTGTAAAAGCGACAACATTTTTCCTATCGACCATTCATGTGGGTCCTCTTAAAATCTCATGTATTGAAGATCATTGAATGGCCAAATAAGGTTGATAGGTGAAGAAAATATTTTGTTTCATGTTTTTAATATCCCAAGTCAATCTATTGAATATCGATAGAATATAGTTAGGATTTCCATAGGTATTTTGTTGCTTAATTTTCATGATGTAATGGATGCAGAAGCTAACCCCATTCCACGCACATATTGTAGCTCACGGGGCACAAGTCTTGATAGATGTAACAATTCCATTGAATTTATTTTTATCTTTTTCCTTCACACATAATTACATGACTAAAACATACACTTATATCCCAATAACATTTTGCTGCACGCATGAAGGGTGGTTTTCTCATTCTACTTGAAAAGAAGAAGGTTGATTGGTAGCCCTAGTATCGCCATCATAACTTCATTTGGTTGAGTCATTTTCGCTTATAAAAATACATTTATAAAATAAAGGAGATCCAAATACCATCAATTATACTTTAAGATTTTAAATTTCATTTATTATTATGGTTGAAAAAATTAAAATATAAATCCTTTGTCTTTTTCTTGAAACAAAATTTCAATTAGATTCTGAAAAAATTAAAATATAAATCCCCTGTCTTCTTCTTGAAACAAAATTTCAATTATGTAAGAACCCATAGATTTAATAAAATGATAAAAAAAATCTATGTTTGCTCAAATATTTTTGATTTGGAATTATAAAAAACAAGTTCTATATGCAGAAGAAATCTCAATTTAGCATGGATTTATCAGCTATATTATCGCCCCATCCAACAGTGTGTGTGAACATGAATATCAGCTATCTTATCACAAAAAATGTGTATATCGGGTTTGCAGGAACGACACATGTAGGATGTTTAGGTTGTGATGAGTACCGACACTTATGAATCTACAAACACATGTATACATGATTATGAATGGTACATATTATTCTATAATTCATGGCCATCTCACATCAAAGAGAATACATGATGTTTAAGAGTTTTTAATTATTTGGATGATCTTTTTCCTTAAGTGGAATGAAAATAGAAAGCTAGTGCATGCATCCAACGAAACCAAGAATTTATTGGATACACCATAGGGAGGATTTGAAACTATAACAAACCATATGGAGGGTGTTGTCAGCAACAAGTTCCATGGTTGTTTTTTGGTCTCCTGTTAGCACAGATTCCATAAAAAAATATTGGAAAATTTGAAGCGAGGAAATGCTCTGTTATGACACGTACTTCAGCCTTTTGGACACTGGAGTGGTGAGGATAATCATTCAGGTGGTCCTACACACCAGGTATAACTAAATGGTGTATCCTAAACAAGGCACTATTTTGACCTAATTTTTGTTAGAATTTGCAAAGTAAAGTTATCAGGGATTTTTGTTAGAATTTGCAAAGTAGAGTTATCAGGGGTTTTTTAGGGTACTGATTTCATTTATAAATTGGTTTTTTTGAGAGAGTATTAATTTAATTTATAATTTTAAAATATTACAACAAACTACCAAATCAAAAACTTAGTGGGTTTAGACTTCTCATTTCTAACCATCTCCCATAAAATTTTAGCGGTTATACATAGTGCTACCATCTCCCATGAAATTTTAGCCATTATGCATAGTAATGCCAAATATGGATATCTTGTAGCGCACAAAAGAACTTAGTGAACCGAAAAGAAATTAGTTGTTAGACATAGTGCTACCAAAAATTGATATCTTGTGCTACACAGAAAATTTTAGTGAATAGAAAACATTAGCTTTTAGATATAGTGCATAGAAATAATGTACCAAATATGGAGATATCTCAGCACACAAACAATTTAATAGAATCCAATGTATACTTTGGGGTAGTTCTAGGAAAACTTTAGGCGATTCTTCGGCGCAATTATTTCCTGGAAACAACCTGATAGTAATTTTTCACCACTGTATGCCATTTGTCATATATTATTTGACACATATTATTCATGCAAGAAAGGTCCAAGTGTCTCAAGTACATGCTGGCTAAACAAAAATAGACCAGAATTAAAGAAAGACATGATATAAGAGTTATTTAATGTTGAGATGGATGATATTCATTAATTAATATAGGTGGTAGCAAACATAGGGGAAAATTCAATGCTACTTGTGTCCTTTCCAATGTTTAATCTACCGGATGTTTCTTTTGTTATATTTTGACAGCCAAATAATTCAAACAAGCACAAAATAACTTCTATCAAATCTTTGTTGTCTCTACAATTTGGAAATTACTAGGTTAGGTTCAAGTTGCTTTCTAATATAGGGTTTTTATAATAAAAAACCTGAAAGAAGAAATCCATAACATTTGGGAGTATCGGGGCTAGGCGTTTGTGAGTCAATATCAGTTTGATTTCGAAGTTTAGAATGTGTTGGTTTTACATTAACCATCTCAAAGACTCATGAGAATTGTACCCATGGATTCTATTTTCCTAATGTCTAGGTTATTCCATGATTTTGTAGAGCTTAGCACACCATGAATACACTTTATTTGAGTTGATTTACAGTTTTCTCATCAATTTTGTGTACATCAATTCACTCTAAATTTGTAGTGGCATTATTTATGATTTTGCAGTGGATTTATTGTTGTCAAGAATTTCGCACCTTCTGCAGACAGAAGCTGTTCCTCTGGTCCGAATGGTTCATATCTAGAACAAATAATTCACAACAAGGTTGGAATATTTATCCTAGATACTACAGACACCTGGAATACAATCTTTAGAGATTGATGTGGCCCTTCACCTATGGAAAACGATCTCCAAGAAGATACCTGCAAAAACCCATCAAACAAAAAAGCTCAAAAGTACCAAAACATTATCTATAGATCTATATTGGTGACTAAGGAGTCCAATAATAAACATGCAATATTACATATAACAAGTATATGGGAAGAAAACCAACTTTGCATTGATAAATAATGAAAGAGTATACAACCTGTGCCTTAGTGTTGATGCACTCCTCCACTAAACCGATGTCTTATCCCCAATAGCTCCAACTTGCTCCTCTATGTTCACTCTAATGGATCATGCCAGAATGTCAAAATGGCAGCATGAATTTTCTCTCTCCTAAACCATGGGGTATGAGCCTATTTTTGTAGGCCTCAAATAGATAGAGATGGTTGCGATTTTTGTGGGTCAGGTGGATAGGGGATCCCCAAAGCATGGATCTCAAGCTCAAATGACCCAAGTGAATAGGGATAAGGCCTACAATGAAGCTTTTGTTCTAGAAGCTTCGTGAAGTCTCTCTTTTTCACTTTTTACCAAGGGCACCACTCCTTCTCCTTGATGACAGAGTGGTGCTAGGGAAGAACCGCTCTTCAAACAAAGAGTAAAGGTGGTACCACTTCCTGTATTCAACACTACTCAGGCAGTGCTGTAGAAGGTATCGCTCCTAAGCTTAAGGATAGAAGGGGTGCTTGTTTTTATATGCTATTTTGACATCTGGAGCCAGGTTTTCATGTCAAGATTTGGGAATGAGGGAAAACATGGATGTTTGGGATCTTATCACTTATGGGTGACGAGATTTGGGTGTAACAAAATACCCCCCAAAGCATGATGTTAGAGGGATACAATAGGTGAGAGATTTGATAGAGAAAGTTATCACTTCGAGGAAAGGATTGGCTTGATCAGAGATCAACATCAACCAGGAATCTGCAATACATCAATACTTTTGACTCATGAGCAAATGTGTTTTCAATGATGGCTGCAGACCAATACAAGGTAGATCCATGGGAGAGATAAAAAAACATGGCTACTAGAATATAGCGTAGATCCATGCGATAGAGGACTCAAACTTGGACATAGCTACCAGACATACAATGTAGATCTATGTCACATAGATGCAAATTTGAGCATAGCCATGACCATACAAATGTGGATCCATGCTAGTACTTTATACAATATACTCCATCAAAACCTGTGGAGAACGCTATGAGTGCTTATCAAATACCCATGGTCTTCGTCTCGTCTTCCACAAAGTACGATTCTATCCATGTGATTACAATGTTCTGAAGTCGAACATGGTAGAAACCACTTGATTACCGACCAATGATGTGAACTGTTAACAAGTGCGAGGGAGATCACCTTTGATGTCAATGATTCCCAAGGTACCCTAGTACAATCTATTGAGTGTGAATAGATGTTTTGATGTCGAACACATAGTGGAATATTTCGATCAAAGGCCAATGATGTGAACCTATGTCGAAATCAAGAAAATATGTCATTGAGGCATACAAATCTCAACGTACTAAACCTATTTCTAAAACTATTTTCCAGATAATGAGTTGATGTCGACAGAAATAGTCTCGTTGAAGGAGGGCCATAATGAATCCCACATCAACAACACGAAACTCAGAACGAAGTTCTGGAATGTTGTAGATAATATAACCATAGGACTAACTCAAAAGTACTGACACAAAAGTTGTTTTAACTTCAGAGGTAAACTTATTTTTTCCTTTGAACATTGGATGACATTACAAAAGACTTGGCAACATGATAGAAACATACTGACACACAATATGACTGTGGACAATGCATTCTTTTGAAAAAAGGAGTGACATGACTCATGAAAGTGGGTCGACTTGTAAGTCAGCTAAATACCAAATTGAATGAATTATATGAAAACAAGTGCCATGTTCAAAGGTGATGAACAACTGCCATTTGATTTACAAAATGATTCCCTTCCCTTAATTTCCCCATCATGATTGAAGAGTGCTTCTTTTCATTTTTGCGAGTTCAAAGACGGTAACAAACAGTCGTTGTAGCTTATCCAAAGACAAGTCCACCCTCATACATTTTACGAACCTGAGAAAGGAGGGGCTCATTCCCTGAACATGTCTCTTAGTGTTTAGTTTAACCAGTCCAATGAAATCAAACTCAACATCGTTCATATTTAGAGATTCTAAACAAAGACGAAAGAAAACTCCATATGGTCCTTTTTCGTACGATTTAGTCTCTAGGGCCCGAAAAAGTACAAAATAATATCCGAGAGCACTCTTCTAGTCATGATTGGGTGGAGTGTTCCTTTTTCGTAAATAGTCTATCCCAACCAAAAAAGAGATAACCTACCATTGGAGAGATGACTCTTCAAACACTTTTATGAGTATGAAGAAGACAAGTACTCGACAATATTTTCATATTTAGGGAGTCCAAAAAGAGTTTAAAGGAGACTCCATTACGTTTCTTTTTCATGATGAGAAGTATTTTACGAGCCTGAAAAGAATTGGAAAAAGACTCAGAACTTTGATACTGAGTTCTAAGAGCGTGACCAAAGTGTCAAAACAAATGCTCGGGGACTTTTTCTGTTTTTTGGAAGTACGAAAAAGTTAAAAACAAACTTCTCCATAGACATTACTATTCATGTCTACATCCTTGCAAGACTTAAAAAAGTCCATTAGCCTCCTAAACATTCGAATAAATGACTTTATGAACTGGATTAAAAGGCGTTTTCATATAAAAATGATTTAAAATATTAATAATAATGTGAAAAATCCTAAAAATACATTTAAAATCCAATTGAATAGTAAAAACAAGTCATTTTACTATTTACCAATTTGTGAGAGTATTTGGGAGACTTTTGGAGCCCGATCTTCAACCAAATATTCCAGGAGCATTGACCGTCCGTTTCGAGCACGGTCAGAGCTAGGTAAATGCCAAAATCCTATCCTTTCATTTAATTGTGTGCATTTTTGCGTTGGCTCAGGTTTCTAGGGTCTCTGAACAATCCCTAAATCTGAAATGCAGGCACCGCTCCTGCCCCTTACGAGATAGGCTATGCCTGATAAAATTACCCATGTTCAATTTCCCTCAGGTGGTGCCACCACTTTGTGTACAAGGAGGACAGGTGGTGCCAGTCGTGAGGTTGGAAAACTAAGTGGGAAATCCAAAAGAAAAGTCTTTTGATGGTCACAATATGGTTTTGATTAGCTCAATTGTTGCTTTTGGCAGGTTTTATCTGGTAAAAAATGGTTATATGGAAAGAACAACAACATGATGATGATGATGCCCTGGATGAGAGGAATGTGAGGTGCATTGCTACTTTAATAGGTTGTGGCCTCTTGAAATTCTTCCGCACTTTGAGTATGATATCCCATGAGCGCCTACTAGAGCATATACTGCACATGTGGAACCCTGAGCATTAGTACTTTGACATGGGAGCCCATGTACTGACCATAGAGGTAGAAGATATCTACTTTCTTATGGGTTTGTCTAGGCAGGGTGGTCCTATTTCATTGACTAGTTCCCGAGGAGGGGATGTGACCACCCAAGAGCTGATAAACCATTATTGCGTGCCTGGTACTAGGATGTCGGGGAAGAAGATCCCCATAAAGGTAGTGGTGGATGATGAAATCCACACTATTTTTTTTACTATGCAAAGGATGGCAGGAATCCAAGGGCCTCATCAGGAATCCAGAGCACATTTTCTATATCCTATAGAAGCTATGGCACCCAATGTCTTCAACTGGGTAAAGGCACTACTTCCAGTATTCAAGGACCAGCTGACTAAATGTTGGCAAGGGGAATTGAAACAGTTTGGCTATGGATCCATTTTAGCTTGTTTCTTTTTCGAGCGGGTGCCCCACATGAGGCCCCAAGTGACCTTTATAGAGTTTATGGCCAGAGACCCCCGTATGATGAGATGGGTAAGGATTCTGGCTCGTACGGGAGGAGAAAGAGTCAAAGTGAAGTATGATGCTATATTTTTTCATTGGCTAGACGACCAGATCCTCATGATTGAGGATTATGCATATGCAGGTACTGACTTCAGGGGTGACCCTGATTTACCACTTCCACCTGGTGCATAGTGGGGAGACATCGGTAAGAAACAAGACCCTAAAATGTTGATTGTGTTTTTTGTATTTTTGTGTTTTATGTTTTTTATGAGCAGTAACAATACCTAAAATGTTCTCATGCAGATGTTGAAGCAGCACGACCTGGGGGGTCATCCCCAATGGACAAGCGAATGGGAGCTCAGTTTGTTCACTGAGGTGATGAACAGATGGGAGAGCTAGAGGAGAACCTGGAGAGGTTAGCCCTAGATATACCAGATGCATATATTGATGACCTCTCGATGAGGTACCAGAGGCACACCGCAGGAGTGCCACGCCATTTTAGCCGATTTCTACATTGAGTAGTATGGGCTAGCATGTGCTATCATGATCATCACTAGGTGGTGTCTTGCATGATGTATTACTAAAAGCTGAGATAGCTTCAAGATTTTGTATGATTTTGTATTTTCCTAAAAGCCACCATGCTTCAGATGAGGTCTCGTGACCATTTTTATAAAAGCATTTCACACACACACACACACACACACACACACACACACACACACACACACACACACATACAGACTTTATTGATGGTGTTTATACGTCTCAAATGGAAAAGGTATTTACATGAGTTTTATGTGTTATTTATTGTTTATTACAATATGATGAACCATGTTTGATTTTCATGTTATGAATGAGCAATATACCAGTATAGGATATAGTTTTCTAATGAATCAACAACTGCATTGTCTGCCTTAGGGATATGCCTGTAAGTAATAACTTCAAATGACCTTTATAGTAGATGCTCTCTCCAGAAGAGACAAAGAAGTACGGGGTTTATGATGGCATAGACATCGTTCAAATGGAAAACCGCTAACTGCGAGTCCATGAATACTACCAAATCATGAATGTCCTAAGATGCAACTTCAGTCAGTAGACATATTACTGCTTGATACTTGGCGATGTTTTTGGTAGCTGGACCAATACAAATTGCTCCTCAATTGACTAGATTGTGTGCAGGGGAATACAAGATCTAAGCAGCTGAAGCAAGATTAAGGGTATGATGACAAGCACCATCAGTGAAGCCATAGAAGGCCATCCAATCTTCATATCCAAAACATGGTATAAACAGTTTGGACACTAAACTCAAAACCATAATGAAAATACTAAAACACACAAAAAGTAAAAAAATGTACATATATACAAGGTACCCTACACGAGTGATCTAAGCATAGTACCTCTTCAAGTACAACCCATTGCGAGGTTTTCTGAAGGGGATTCTGTCATAATATACAAGCTTATAGGCCCCTTTATCTAAAACCTTGGAAACGATAAAAGGACCGTACCACATTGATTTGAACTTCTCTTTTCCTAGTCTATCATGTTTCTGATCGTAGGTTAGAACTAGGTCACCTTCATTAAAGACACGAGGTTGGACATATTTGTCATACTGCACCTTGATGCATTTCTTATGTGCTTCATTGACTAAGGAAACATCTTGTCTAGTTTCGTCAAGGTTGTTTAGATATAGAAATCTTTCTTCCTAGATGGAAGTATTGGGAAGAAGTTCACTAGAAAGTTTCAAAGACATAATATGAAACTGAATAGGTAGGCCAACTTCTAGTCTGTAAACTAACTGGAAGGGTGTAAAACTAGTTGCTATTCTCAGTGAAGTCCTATAAGCCTAGAGGGTAGAAAAGAGAGTCTGGTGCTAGTTGGATTTATGATCTCCAACCATATGATGTAGCATATTTTTAAGACTTTGTTAATGGCCTCAACCTGACCATTGGCCTATGGATAATAGGGAGTTGATTTTTCATGACAAAAACCTAGCTTAGCACTTAACTCTGCCATCATCTGATTTTGGAAATGTGATCCATGATCAGTGATGATAGACTGTGGAACTCCAAAACTAGATATTACATGATTGAATAGAAAGACGGCAGCAGTATTACCATCATATGCATATGTAGGCATAGCCTCATCCCATTTAGTGAAATAATCCACGGCTACGGTGATGTAACCATGCCCCCCAGCTAAGGTAGGCTTACAATGCATAAAATATATACCCAATTTGGAGAAAGGGCCAATGACAATGATGGGGTGTAATGGAGTAGGGTGGGTGCTCTTTTTCAGATAAAAATGTTGGAAGGTTGGGCATTTATTAACAACCTTGAGATAATCTTTGAAGATTGAGGGCCAGGAATAGCTAGTGTGGAGGATTTTCTGGGCTATAGCCATCCCAGAAAGTTGACCACCACATGCTCCAGAGTGGCAGTCATTGAGAACCTGTTCAGCCTCTTCATGGGTGAGGCATCACTGGAGAATGGAATCTATACCACGCCTGTACAATGTATCATTCAGGATAAGGTAGTATTTTACATGGTGACAAATGCGATGATGATCGTCATAGGATATATGGGGCTGAAATCTTTGTGTCTGGAGATAAATGATTAAATCTCCATACCATGGGTTGGTCGTGCTTATAAGGAACATAAATTCATCCAAGAATGAATCATTGGGCTCATAATCCATGAAAACATAGGGAAGGTCACAAATCAGCTCTGGAAAGACCAATGATTTCTTTGAAGTAGCTTTGGAAAACTCAAGATCAAACTCCTGCAAGATGACAATCCAACGGGAATATTTGCCCCCTACTACATGACGAGTCAAGATGTAGTATGTAGGGTTTTGGTCTACAAGTACGGTAGTGGTGCAAAGCAAGATGTAATGACGAAATTTGGACAACAATTACCGTAGCCAATGCTAACTTCTCCACATGTGAGTATCGAGTTTCAGAATCGAGAAGATTCTTACTGGCATAGTATATCACGTGTTCTTGGTCGTTCTGGTCCTCTTGGGATAGAACCATTCCGATGTTAGTAGTAGAGGTAGCAATATATAAGAGAAAATCCTTTGAATAATCCATGGGGTGTATCACAGGTAAATGAGTTAGAGCATGCTTAATATTATCAAAGGCTTGATGGGCCTGGTCATCCCAGAAAAACAGAGTGTCCTTCTTGAGGAGACGCATATAACTGTGTGTTTTCTCAGCAAAGTTACAAACAAAATAATGAAGAAAGTTTTCCTTCCCTTGCAAAATTTGGAGTTCAAGGATGTTGGTTTGGGAAGGTAGGGAAAGTGTAGCAGCAATCTTCAATGGATCGATCCATATGCCATCCTTAGAAACCACGAAGCCTAAGAGATGTCCCATCTCAACGCAAAAAAACACATCTGTGTGGGTTCAGCCCTATTTTGTAATGGAGACATCTTAGGAAAATGTCTCTAATATGTTGAGGGTGGTCTTCCTATTGCTGTGAGTGCATAGGGAGATCATCAAGGTACAGATCCATGATGTTTTTAATGTCGTGAAACACATAGGACATGGCATGCTAGAATGTGGCTCCAACATTCTTGAGGCCAAAGGGTAACTTCCTATAGGCGAATGTTCCCCACGGGAATATAAATGCCATCTTGTGCTGATTGGAAGGAAATATCTCAATCTGATTATAAGCAGAAAAGCCATCCATGAATGAGAAGATGACACTTCTGGCACAGTTGTCAATAATCTGATCGATGTGCAGAGTTGGAAAATTATCTTTAGGAGAATATTTATTCAGATATCGGAAACTAATACAGACTCTAATGGTTCCCTGATTTTTGTTCACAAGAATGATGTTAGATACCCATTCCATTAGGGGTACAGGATAAATGAATCCTACCTTCAAAAGTTTTTTGACTTCGGCTTTGATAGCCACAGCCTTCCAGGGATGAACTTGACGCAATTTATGCCTGACCGGTCTGGCAGTGGCATTGGTTTTTATTTCATGGCAGTGGCATTTCCTTCAGATTTAGAATCTTGCAACAAAATTGGTGTTTGTAGAATGTCGAAAATATCAGTAATTAATAGAGATACAAAATCATTATCTGCCGAATTGGTGTTGGGGGAAACACGGATCTGTGATGATGATCCTCCCATACTGATTCATTCGTACTCATAATATCCATGATAGTTTCATATGACGAAAAAGTCTGTGAGAGATAATACAGAGTAGGAAGATAGGGTTATAACCAGTATGGCAGGTGGTAGGGATCCCAAGCTACCAGATGAATATCATCTGCATGGGTGTCGAAAATGGATTGGATAGCATCATAAACTACTTTATATGGGCTACAGGAGGATGACTCAACAACTTGTTTAACTTTGGGATCATATCCAAATGAAGAGATCATATTGATGGTTGTTGTCTCTATGCTAGAAGTAGCTGATGGGAACCTGCCCATAAGGGAAGACTCCTTCAACATACCTACCCCAATCAACTGATAAGGAGGAGGGGATTGACCTAGCATAGGGATGTTATTTTTCGTAGGGGTGGTAACTTCTGGAGTATAGAAATCAAGTTAATCAATTGTCACAATCTTTTCCAAATGAGAAAACTGGAGGGTTCTAAATACCATTGACGCGACAATGGTCATAGCATAAAACCAATTTCTTCCTAAGAGAATATTGTAGTCTAACGGGGCATCCACTATTTCCACTTGAATGGAAACTGTTTTTCCCCCTAGTTCAACTGAAAGTGCTAGCATGAGACCATGGGTATGGAAACCTCTGCCATCAAAGGCTCTTAGGGTCGTCGGTGATTTTGAAAGCTCGGGAGAGCCAATGGCTTTCCAATAGGATAGAGACAAAACTGAGGTTGAAGCACCTTCATCTAGAAAAGTCCTAAAGATATTTTTCCCAACTAATTTTGTTATGATTTGAAAAGTGAGTTGGTGAGGTAGTCTAGATTTGTTGTTCTCCGGGTTAAAATGGATCAAATTTGTGTTCTCCGGGTCTAGGGCTCCTAAGGTAGTTAACAAGTTTTTTCGTTACATAGGACAAATTTGGAGCACTTCTAAGGTAGAAATTATACATGGTGCCTGAGCGAGGTCTTCAACAACATTATAGAACTGTGCATCTTGGGCATTGGGATTAAAAACAAACTTCCTAAAAGTGCTCTTGGGTGGACGCAAAATCATGTCGAGATTAGGTTTCTCGATAGTTAGGGGACCATTAGACGAGGATGCAGGAGGACCAGTGTGAGGAGCTTTATATAGAGAAATATTTTCATTTTTCTTCTCCTCAGGCTTGTCATATGTCTGACTACGAGTTGTTAAACTAATAGTTGTAGAAGGAGTCAGAAAAACCACAGTATTCATAATTGTATATTGACGTTTCGAATCCAAAATAGGATCCAAACAGGATCCAAACATTTTAGGGTTTTGAGTCATCTTTATACACTTGAAATATCCAAACCAACATCCTCTTGTGACCACATCCCATCAATATTTATTCAGTTCTCTCACTCTTCATGTTACCCGGCAAACTGTCCTAATGATGGATCCTGTTTTGGATTTGAAGCGTCGATATACAATTATGAATACTATGGTTTTTTTGACTCCTGCTAAAATTAACCACCACATAAGTCTTGCTACAGAAACTAATCATTTTCGATGAAATCATTCAGAGTTCCTCTGAAGGACCATAATTTCCTTGATTGGACATGTGGTATATCAGTTGTTGTTGAGAAGGAAAGGGATCAGTAAGGACTGCTGGTGCGGGGTTACTTTTTAAAAACTTGTTAATTTCTTCATGGTGAGGAAATTCCTTTGTGAAATGATCACCACCACACAACAGGCAGGGGTATTTGGCTTTCCTTTTTCCTTTATTGTCATTCTCCAAGGCCATAGGCTTGGGATTTTCTTGTTGGTTTCCAGGTTTTTTATTTTTACCTTTTTCCTTTTTCTTATTACCGGATGATTTCTTACTTTGAATAACATTCACCTTAGTGGAAATCATAGGATTAGAAGGAGCAGTAGTAGAAGCACTAGGTCGCTTGTCATATTTCACTATTGACGAGGGCTAGATTGAACCAATAACCCCATCGACAAAAGTTTCTACAGGTGGATTTTTTGGGTTCCTGCTAGGATGAGGAGCTCCAGGAAGAAGTTCATACAAAGTTCTGGATTGGGAATACACTAATTCCAGATACTGAGCGCATTTGATAGCCTGCTCTTTAGTGACAACACCGCCCATGGCCACATCTCAGGGAATGGGTGGCAACAAAGACTTCATAAACCAATAAGCTAAGAGTTGGTTGAGGAGAGGATCTTTAATGAGCCTTCTCCACCTTATCCACTCATGGATATGATCTGATATATGCGTGGAGGTATTTTGATGCAAAGAGGTTAAAAGGTCTGTACTCATTTCATAACGAATGGGTAGCTGAAAGTGTGTGAGGAAGACAATTGCCAATGCACTAAAATCCACAAATGAATGTTGTGGAAGTTCAATATATCAATTCACGGTTGTGCCGATCAAAGTGCGCTAGAAGAGTCTCAATTGAATAGAGTCATCCATCAAGGAGTTTGATGAACACCATAGATGGAAATTCATAACATGAGTTTTGGGATCATCTCCCTGCTTACCATCGAATTTTGGAATGTCCGATGGAAACTTTACTGGAATAGTGGGCCATGAAGGGTTGTGCTGAATGGGATCATTTATTAATTTGGATAAATACGGTAAATCCAAAGATGCTAGGAAAGGTAACTGACAATTGGGTTCCACATATTGGTAGTATTGATAAGGCATGTACCCACTAGTAGGACCATGTGTCGACTGATATATAGGTTGTTTAAATGGCTAATGGGATGATGTACTTCCCAAAGATTGACCTCCAGGATTAGGGCCTCCAGAGCCATTGGGACCATTAGGACCATTAGGAGGAGGACTACCAGGACCTACAGGACTGTTAGGAATGCCAGGATCTCCGGGACCATTAGGACAGCTAGGACCACTAGGATCCCCGAGACCTCCAGGACCACTGGGAGGAGGCCCACCAAAACCACTAGGAGGAGGACAACTAGGATCCCCCGGACCACCAGAAGGAGGACCATCAGAACCCCTAGGACCACCTGGAGGAGGACTACCTAGACCCCAGGACCACCAAGAGGAGGACCACTAGGACCCCCATGACCACTAGGACCATTAGGAGGAGGACCACCAGGAGGAGGAACACCGGGACCCCTAGGACCACCAGGCCCCTTGGGAGGAGGACCTCCATAAGGTGGTCCTCCGATGCCTCTAGCAGTATGAATAGGTATTCCTCCCATCGCTGGCATGTAAGACCAGTTGGGTTTCCCCCAGAGTGTAAACATATTCCCAGGGTATGGAATTCTAGTGTAGGACATTCCTATAGGGGTAGGTTGATAATTCATATTCCCTACAGGCATATGATTTGTTGGGTAACTATAACCCCATGAGCATTGATGAGTTGCAGGTTGTGCCACCAAGGGCTGACCTGAACTTGAAGGAGCGTTTACCACATTTGTGTTGGTGGGAGGAACATATGCTATGGATTGTCCTATAGTAGAGCTTTTCCTATTATTAGTAACAATTCCACTAGTGGGTAACGTAGGTCGCGCCGGGGGTTTCCACCCAATGTTAAAAGGTACAGACACTAATGGAACTAAAGGTTTCCCCATATCCATAGAAAGTATGGGATCACTGGAGATAGACCTAGAACTCAAAACTGTAGGGGTGGAATGAGAGGTTTGACCTAGATTGCGAACAGTCTCACCATATGCTAGATCCAGAGAAGCTTTTATTTGAGCCACAGGCCAAGGATCCGTATTACGGGCTAATAAAGCTGATATAATTTTAGGATGTGGTGTAGGTGTGGCCAAAACTCTGTCTAGCCTTTGCATTCTGTCTTGAAAATATCGTGCACGATGAATAGATGATTGGATTTGTCTATATTCTTCTTCATCTGGAGAATTTGGTGAGGAGAGCTTCTATTAAACTTGAATGAGGAAATGACTTGGCCCATGGAAGTTCTCCAAAATGGAGCATTCGGGCCATAGTCAGGTGGAGCAGGACTATCGGTACAACCTTCCATATGCGGATGAAAGGAAATATCAGCCATAGGAGGCTGTTGAACTAAGGGATTAATATAAGAAGTGAATTGGTCTCCACTTTCTACAACTATATTTTCTTCCTCATGGGAAGTAGTTGTAGCTCCTTGGTCAATGGCTTCCATTGGAATTTCTCCCATAACAGGAGGAAAATCGGGTGGCAAGCCCTGATTCCTTCTGGATCGTTTTGACAAAAATTCAGCCTGATTGCTATCAGTTACTAAACTAACCTAGGGTCTCAAAACTAAGAACCCACACAAAACTCTCTCCTACTCAAGTTACAGGCCAACAAGCAAACTTAAATGATAGGATGAGCTTAAATAGTCAATCTCTCACTAGGATTGTCAAGCAGGTGCAACTCGCTGTTATACCCAAATATTGTCACCACCATGTGATAATACCTTTGACTTACATGTTTTCCCTTAATCCCAACACTTAGAGTGGAAACCCCATGTTGTCTATCAATTCTACATGAAAATACTCAGCACCGCACTTTCCCTGTGAACCATGAGCGGTACCTTGCTTGCACCACCTGCTTCCTGTTTGCCATAAGTGTTGCCACCACCTATGGTGTTTTGTCCATAAGCATTTCTCATATAAACTTCTCTGTCATAAGAGAAGAAAAGTGGTACCCTAGGTAAAATGGGAAAAAGAGAAGTTTCTTGAGGATTCTAGATCTTGAGCCTCATGTCCTCCCTTATCTCTATCATTGTGGGTCAGTTCAGCTCAAGATACCCCATCATAGGATCTTATAGGTCACCTCATCCACTGAATCTCTCAACCATTCCTATCCATTGAGCCTTATAAATACAAGCTCATGTCCATGGTTGAGGGGGAGAACTCTAGAGGTATTGTTATGTTGTTGGATTGACCACTTGGCCCAAGCCATTGGAGATAATAGAGAGCAAAGTTGGAGTTTATGGGGATGAAGTGTTTATCTCGTGGAGATGCTTGTTGACACTAAGGATTCATTGGTTGCAAACTTCTCTGTACATCCTTAATGAAAAGCTAATTTCCGTCCCACATTACTATTGTTTTGATTTTGCATGTACATGTTGTTATATTCCTTAGTCATTAACATGGACAAGTAGATGATTTTCTAGTAGCTTTGAAGTGTTTGCATGTTTGATCTATTTGTAGGTACATAGGTTCACTATTGAAGCAGCATTCTAGGTGTCTACGACATCCAGGGAAGGTCTTCATACTTTGTCATTCACTCATTTGTTTTGGATCTGAACCATTCAGACGAGAGGAACAACTTTTGTCCGCAAAAGGTGAAATATTCCTGCTTACAAATATGGCAACTATACTGGGGAATTGATACATATATCAGTTGATCTGATCTTCCTCGGTTCTTGAACTCTTGTCTGAATCTAGGTTCCATCTCCAACTCTCTTTAATCAGATCTGCCATCTAACTCAATAAATTTTGGTTTGAAACTTTACGATCTATTTAGATCTGAATTATTTCAACTTTTTATGCCCTTTTTTACGGTCAATCCATCAATTTTTTCCTTGATCTGATCAATTTCTAACTTGATCTTTCATTTTCCTTTGTGTTTTGGATCTATTCAGGGAACCACGCATGCGCCTTTGGCAAGAAGCGGTGCCACCTCCTGAGTCCAGTTTGCCATAAGCGATGCCACCGCCTTAATATAGTGAGCAAGAAGCAGTTCTGCCTCAAAACCGCCTATTAGCAGCTTCATTTATGCGGTGCCAGGTAGGCCATGTTCCAAACTTTGTATTTTGATTTTTGTGTGTGTTTTGGCTTACTTTTTGATCAAAATGAAGTGTATTTTTGAAAAAAAAATGCTTATAATCTTTCTACATTCAAAGAGAGTTTATGTTTCTTGCATTAGATTTTACATTCTTTTCTTTTCTTGAAACCTCTTGCTCTTTTCTGTAGATATTATTCATTGGAATTGGAAATATACATTTCATTTTCATGAGTAGGTTTCAGTTTGTTTTGGACTTGGAATGCGTGAGTGATCCATGTTTTTTTGAGTGTTTCAT
>LPNX010594191.1:85291-126306 GCA_001517045.1 Pseudotsuga menziesii | reverse complement strand
TTGAAAAGATAGAATTGCATTTGCATTTGGGTGTGCATTTTTGGGAAGAAAAGTAAATCTCTCTCCCTCTCTTAGGTAGAATTTCATTGAAGAGGAAAACTAGCATTATCATATAGAGCAGTGTGCAGCTTCTTTAATTTCAATTTTTCACTCCATGGTTCCACCTAAACGCACAAGATAAAATTAACAGTAGTACTAGGTTAAAATTTTTAGCAATTTGAGTGATATGTTAGAGATGTGTTCAGGCATCATTAAGCATAGGAGCTGTTATTACTCATCTGCATTACATCTCGGGACTCGCGCGGTTCTTCCACATACTATTAGTATATCAAATGGCCTTTCATGTACCCTTGAGGTATATATAAAGTTACTTGACGTACTCGATTGTATATAGGAAGGCCCCTTGTGAACGGTTCTGCATTAGACAACACTACTACTGATTTGAGCTCACACATACCTTATGTATATTGGGATACCCTTTTAGGAATCCTCAAACCATCTGATTTATCCTTTTGGCTTGTCCTGTGAGGTTCTTGACTCTTATCCACTCCTTTCACATGTTTGCTTGTTGCTTTTAGTTTGAGTAGTACTTGCTTGTGCATGGTAGTTAGGGGGTTATTAGAGAGTTTAGAGATGGCATCCCCATCTAGGACTACCAATCAAGAGATCCCAATCCAATGTGTACCTTTTGTATTCCCTCCAAGTTAATGTATTAGTCCTCCCTTTATTTCCACTCTAAATATTCCTGGGTTAACTACACGATTACTGGTCTGGCTGTTTAATCTGATAATTCCTATTACACCTAATGTCTCAAATGTCACCTCTCCTCCGGGAGAGGATTGACCTCAACCTAATCCCTCTCCTTCTTCTTTGGTTGTTTCTTCATCCCTTTCTTCTTCTTTGCTTGACCAAAGCTCTATGGTTAGTATTCATGTGGATAAGAAGAAGAAGAAAGGGAAGGGTAAGAAGAAGAAGGATAAGAAAGAGAAAAAGCAGCAACCATCTGCTCTTGATGGTGCTCGTTTTAAAAGAACACCCAGAAAACCCAAGTTCCCTTGTAAGCTTTGCAAGGGGGACCACCTTCTTAAGGAGTATCCTGGTCTCTCCCGTATAAAAGAAGAGTGGTCTAAAAGGTTCAAACCATCTATGTCATCAACCTCTGATCATCATGTTGACGATACTCCCTCAACCAGTGACCCATTAGTAAAAGGTCATAAGGGTAAAGACTTGTATCCTTGTTTGATATGCAAGGCTATGCATCATACTTTTCTTTGTCCAAGCATGGATGAAGCTTCGCATTGGTCGAAAAATATTACTAATCATCAACAGGTGATTCCAACAAGTGATAGTAACTTATCCCTCAATTCCTTGCTAGTTGACCAAGTGATCAATTCAATTTCATCTATAATTGATCCCGCTCTTCCTTCGGAGAGTGAAGTGGTTGAGTCGATGTCATTTCCACCTGATCTCGCTCTTTCATTAGAGAGTGTGAAGATTGAAGTAGTGTATTTGAACGAATCTTTGTCTTGTTCTTCTCTTCCAGTAGAGAATGAACTGAAACCTGCTGAAGTTTTTATGCTTCATTATGATTGTTCTCAACAAGAGGAAATTTTTTCTGTTTCGACAAAACCCTCTCCAAGTAGTGAGGTTATTTCCTTTGACTGGAGTAACCTAATAGAGTCTCATCTTCATTCGAGTGTTCCTTTCCAAATAGTTGTGAATGTTACTGCTAGGCGGATTCTTCACACTATTATTGATGAAGGGGCTTCTGTTAGTATTCTATTATCAACTGCTTGGAAAGCTTTAGGTTCACCTCATCATGTGCCATCCACTAATCAAATATTGGATTTTAATTGAAGACCTACTACACCTTTAGGGACCCTTCCTTATTTTCCTATTACATTAGGAGGGGAAACTGTCTGTATTGATGTTATGGTGGTCAAAGGTCCTTTAGATTTTCATATACTCCTTGGACGTGATTATGTTTATGCCATGAAGGCTATTGTGTCCACACTCTTTAGAGTTATGCATTTTTCCCATGATGGGAAGATTGTGACCATTGATTAGCTTTCTTTTGTTACACCTGACCATCACATCACTCCTAGTAATCAGACTACCCTGAATGTGCTGCATGTTCTTGTGGTTCCTTCCCCTTCTTCTAGTTAGCTTATTCCCATCATAGGTAAAATGGGGGGCATTGCTCCAGCCTTTGGACTTCATACTGGAGTTAAGTCATTATCTTTTTATGTAATGGGGGAAACCTACCAACCTCTAGATATCATGTTTGGTAGGAGCAGGTTTGAGAGCATAGTTTACTTTTGGTTTCAAGCTCATTAAAAAATAAAACCACTCCTTAAGCATAGTTTACCTTTTGGTTTCAAGCTTGCATAAAAATGAAACCATATGTTGAGCAAAGTTCCCATTCTGTGTCAAGCTCGTTAAAAAATGAAACAGATTTTTGTGAGCATAGTTCCCATTCTATGTCAAGCTTGTTAAAAAATGAAACAAATCCTTGCGAGCATAGTTCCCATTCTGTGTCAAACTCGTTGAAAAATGAAACAGATGCCTTTGAGCAAAGTTCCCATTCTATGTCGAGCTTGTTAAAAATGAAATGGATCTCCTCAAGCATAGTTTACCTTTTGGTTTCAAGCTTGCATAAAAATGAAATCATTCTTGAGCATAGTTCATTTTCTATTTCAAACTCGTTAAAAAATGAAGTAGGTTTCCTTAAGCATAGTTTACCTTTTGGTTTCAAGCTTGCATAAAAATGAAACCATGTTCCAAGCAAAGTTACCTTCCGTTTCAAGCTTGTGTAAAAATAAAACAGATCCCCTTCCCTTGAGTCGAGTCTTCACTTTAGTGTTAGAACTTGAACCTTCTCTTCACCTGCTCAATTCTCGTTCTTCCTACCCCCCTGGTGAACATTTTCACATTAGTAACCAGGATTTTTATGTGGGGTATGAAAGAAGAATTGCCAAATGAAATGAAGCTTGGGGGCATGTCGAGCTGCTAGTAACCATGCTAAGGGTAAGATTCGCTAGCAATCATGGCGGTGGCAAGATTCCAACCTCTGTATACCATGTTAATGGGATTTTTTCAAGCATCGTTTACTCATTGGTTTTGAGCTTGCGTAAAAATGAAACCAATATTCGAGCATTCTTTCAATTGATCTTCGATCTCGTTAAAAATAGTAAGATGGTGTTGAGCTTACTTTTCATTTTTCGTGCTCTGGTTAAAACATGAAATTTGGTTTGACCTTAGTTCATTAATTTTTCATGGTCTGGATTCAAACATGAAATTTGGTTTGAGCTTAGTTCATTACTTTTTCGTGCTCTAGATTCAAACATGAAAAATTCTAATAAATTCTTATTTAAACTCTTTTCGGGCTCCTTAAATACGAAAAGATTATCGAGCGATCTTTTATTCTTCATGCTTGTTAAAGAATTTGAAGAGTCATCTCTATGACAATAGGTTATCTCTTTTTCGGTTGGGATAGACTATTTATGAAAAAGTAACACTCCAGCCAACCATGACTAGAAGAGTTCTCTAAGGTATGATTTTACACTTTTTTAGGCCTTAGGGACTAAATCATATGAAAAAGGACCCTTTGGAGTATTCTTCCATGGTCATTCAGACTCCCTAAACATGAACGATACTAAGTTTTCTTTCATTGGACTCGTTAAACTAAACATTGAGAGACCCATTTTTGGGAATGAACCCCTCCTCTCTCAGGTTTGTAAAACATTTGAGTTTGGACTTGTCTTTAGATGAGCTATACCGAGTGTTTGTTACCCTCTTTGAACTCGTAAAACTGAAAAGAGGCACTCATCAACCGTGATGGGGGAAATGGGAAGGGAATCATTTTGCAAGTAAATGGCAGTAGTTTGTCATTACCTTTGAACATGGCACTTGTCTGCATATCATTTCAGTCAATTGGGTATTCAGTTGATCTTCATGACGATCCACTCTCATGAGTCATGTCGCTCCTTTGATTCTTTCAAAATAATGCATTTTCCACTGTTGCACTATGTGTTTGTCCCATTTAGTCATGCTACCAAGTCTTTTTCCGTGCCGCCCGATGTTCAAAGAGAAGTTGAAGAAGTTTTTCCTCTATAGTAAAAATGGTCTCTGTGTCGATACTTTTGAGTCAGTCCTATGGTTACTACATTTACATCATTCCAGAACTATGTTCTGAGTTTCATGTCATCGATGTGGGACTCATCATGGCCCTCCTTCGATGAGACTACCCTTGTCGACATTAGTTCATCATCCGGGAAATAGAATTAGAAACAAAAACTTAGTACCTTGAGATCTGTATGCCTTAATGATAGATTCTCTCACTCTCGACATAGGTTCACATCATTGACCTTTGATCGATAGAATCGACTGGGTGTTCGACATCAAGACATCTATTCACACTTAGTAGATTGTACTAGGGTACCTTGGGAATCATTGACATTAATGGTGATCTCCCTCGCACTTGTTAATGGTTCACATCATTGGACGGTAATCAAGTGGTTTCTACCATATTGTTCGACTTCAGATCATTGTAATCACATGTATAGAATCATACTTTGCGGAAGACAAGACGAAGATCCTAGGTATTTGTTTAAGCGCTCATTGCTTTTCCCCAGGTTGCGATGGAGTTTTGTATATATAGCATGGATCCACTTTTGTATGGTTGTGGCTATGCTCAAATTTGCATCTATATGACATATATATACGTTGTATGTCCAAGTTTGAGTCCTCTATCACATGGATCTATGATGTATTCTAGTAGCCATGCTTGTTTATTACTCCCATGGATCTACCTTGTATTGGTCTGCAGCCATGAGTTGGTTACTTGTGTATATGAGTCAAAAAATATTGATGTACTATAGTTTCCTACTTGACGATATGCTCTGATTAAGCTCACATTTTCACCTCGAAGTGACAACTTGTTCTCTCAAAGCTGTCATGTATCATATCCCTCTAAGACTCATTCTTTGGGTGGGCATTCTGTTATACCCAAATCTTGTCACCACCATGTGATAAGACCCTTTACTTACATGTTTTCCCTTAATCCCAGCACTTGGAGTGGAAACCCCATGTTGTCTATCAATTCTACATGAAAATACTCAGCATTGCGCTTTCCTTGTGAACCATGAGCGGTATCTTACTCACACCGCCTGCATCCTATTTTCCATAAGTGGTGCCACTACCTATGGCCTTTGGTCCATAAACGTTTCTCATCTAAACTGCTTTCTCATAAGAGAAGAAAAGTGGTACCCTGGGTAAAATGGGAAAAAGAGAAGTTTCTCAAGGTTTCTAGATATTGAGCCTCGTGTCCTCCCTTATCCCTATCATTGTGGTTAAATTGAGCTTGAGATCCCCCATCATAGGATCTTAGAGGCCACCTCATCCACAAATATCTCAACCATTCCTATCCATTGAGCCTTATAAATACAAGCTCATGTCCATTGTTGAGGGGGAGAACTCTAGAGGTATTGTTATGTTATTGGATTGACCACTTGGCCCAATCCATTGAAGAGCATAGAGAGACAAGTTGGAGCTTATGGGGATGAAGTGTTTGTCTGATGTATATGCTTGTCAACACTAAGGCTTCATTGGTTGTAAACTTCTCCATACATCTTTAATGCAAAGCCGATTTCCATCCCACATTACTATTGTTTTAATTTTGCATGTACATGTTGTTAGATTCCTTAGTCACTAAAATTTAGATTCCTTAGTCACTAAAATGGACAAGTAGATGATTTTTTGGTAGCTTTGATGTGTTTGCATGTTTGATCTATTTGCAGGTACACAGGTTCACTATCGAAGCAGCATTCCAGGTGTCTACGACATCTAGGAAAGGTCTTCATACTTTGTTGTTCACTCATTTGTTCTGGATCTGAACCATTCATACCAGAGGAACATCTTCTGTCCGTAGAAGGTGAAATATTCCTAGTTACACTCGTGATATACCACAAGGGTACGTGCATATTAATCTCCTCAAATGTTGTTTTCGTTGTATGGCTCCAGACAAGACAACCAAAGGGTTTTTCTCAGATGGACAAGGTATTGTAGTGGGGTATCCCTATATACTCAAGGTACGTGGCAGCTCAAATCAGTAGTAGTGTTGTCTAATGCAGAACCATTTGCAAGGGGCCTTCCTATATACAATCAAGTACATGAAGTACCTTTATATATACCTCCAGGGTACGTGAAATTCCTTTCGATATACCGACTGTACATGGAAGAACCACACGAGTCCTGGGTTGTATTGCAGACAAATAACAACAACTCCTATGCTTAACGACACCTGAACACGTCTCTATCCTATCACTCAAATTTCTATACAATTTTATACCTATAACTACTATTAATTTTAAAGTGGATAGTTAAGTGAATGCATGAGATTTTGACAGAAAAGTAAAACCATGCAAGCACGAGATGCGCATTCATTCACTTTACCATTCATATTATTCCTAATTACGGGAAGGAGAGAGAATCTTTTTCTTTTCAATTTTGCTTTGAAACCAAAACTTTCCCAAAAAACTATACCAAACAATTCTTTTTTGAGAAAGCAAGCAAACAATACATCTTCAAATCAAATCTTTTGAAAGCAAGAAGATAGGGTAAGATCTCTTTTTTAAGAAGAAAGACAAGAAGCACACAAAGGCATATTCGATATTTTTTCAATTTTTCTATTAAACTGGAAAGATCAAATTTAAGACTACCAATATTTTTTCTTTTGATGAGATGACAATATGAACTAAAGGGAAGAAAAATGGAGATCTGAAAGCTTATGAGGCTAATCAGAGGTCCAACAATTCATCCTCAAATAACAATATAAATGACTCTCAAGAAAAAAAAAAACTTTTTTCAGAGTAAAAAGAAGTCCTTCACTATCTTAACGAAAAAATGGAAACAAACAAACCAATCAAACAAGTCTTTCTTTTCAGTATTATCCAATTGTAGGCAGAGATCTAATTGAGCTAAAGATTTCAAGTGCTCCTTTAAAAATAACCAAACTTACAAGTAGTAACAATGATGAATCTAACCTAGATTTTTTATTTTAACAAACAAGCATTTAACACATCAAAAAATTCATATTTGAAACACTCAGGTATTTGCAAACAAGGATGGAAAATGGCAGCTGAAGGCAAGAAATCCAAAAAACCAAAAAAATTATTTGTGAAATTTTCAAAAACAGAGGTCTGGAAAAAACCTACTTATCACCACTTCTAGAGGGTTGTTGACATAGCGGTTCTGAGGAGGCACTGCTTCCTGCTAACTGCTTGTAGGAGGTGGCACCACTTCTTGCTATCTACGCTCAGGCGGTGGCACCACTTTTTTACCACTGCACATCCGTGGTTCCCTATAAATGTCCAGAACACAATAAAGAAAAAAACAAAGTCAAATATTGTAAAACTAGCATAAAATGTGATGAATTAGTAGTAATAAAGAGCATAGAAAGTCAGGATAACTCAAATCTAGAGAGGTCTGATAAATTCAAACCAAAACCTAACTAGGTCAGATGGGAGATCTGAATGAAATGGTAAGAATCTGGAACTTGGATTCGGACAAGTGTTCCAAGGTTAAATAAGATCGGATCTACTGAATCTTTTCCCCACTATGGTCGCCATATTTGTTGTTAGGAATTTTGCACCTTCTGCAGACAGAAGTTGTTCCTCTAGTCTGAATGGTTCGGATCCAGAACAAATAATTCACAACAAGGTTGGAAGATTTCTCCTAGATACTACAGACACCTGGAATACAATATTTAGATATTGATGTGGCCCTTGGGCCTATGGAAAGAGATCTCCAAAAAGATACCTGGAAAAACACATCAAACACAAAAGATCAAAAGTATCAGAACATTATCTATAAATCTATATTGGTGACTAAGGAATCCAATAATAAACATGCAATATTACACATAAAAAGTATATGGGAAGAAAACCAACTTTGCATTGATAAATAATGAAAGAGTTTACAACCCGTGCCTTAGTGTTGATGCACTCCTCCACAAAACCGATCTCTTATCCCCAATAGCTCCAACTTGCTTCTTTATGCTCACTCTAATGGATTAGGCTAGAATGTCAAAATGGAAGCATGACTTTGCTCTCTCCTCAACCATGGGGTATGAGCCTATTTTTATTGTCCTCAAATGGATAGAGACGGTTAATATTTTGGTGGGTGAGATGGATAGGAGATCCCCAAAGAATGGATCTCAAGCTCAACTGACCCAGGTGAATAGGGATAAGGCTTGCCATGAAGCGTTTGTTCTAGAAGCTTCATGAAGTCTCTCTTTTTCACTTTTTACCAAGGTCACCGCTCTTTCTCCTTGATGACAGAGCGGTGCTAGGGAAAAACCACTCTTCAAACAAAGTGTAAAGGTGGTGCCACCACCTGTCTTCAACACTACCTCGGTGGTGCCGAAGAAGGTACTGCTCCTAAGCTTAAGGGTAGAAGTGGTGCTTGGTTTTCATATGCTAGTTTGACATTTGGAGCTAGGTTTTCACTTCGAGATTTGGGAATGAGGGAAATCATGGATGTTTAGGATCTCATCACTTATGGGTGACTAGATTTGGGTGTAAAATTTATTATCCTTTATTCTCCCCGAAAATAGTAACTAATTACATCTATGTATTTTCAACAAATTAATAGGTTTGAAGTAGATCTGTTAAAGAAATTCACCATGAGTTTCCCTCATAGCAATCCCATCCAAGGTAAATTTCAGTAGGTAGATATGATTTTGAATGGGGAGCCTCACCAGATGTATCCATAAGTAAAGGACCCACCAAGAACAACTACGCCACCACCACTATTAGTCCTGCCCTAATAGCCATTATTGTGGTTCTAGGCAGCGCTTTACTGATGGTAAGTTACTACAAGATTTTTTCAAAGTATTGCAAAGCTTCTCGATGGAGACCTTTTTTTAATAGGAGACGTAGGAGTTTGGACTTTGAAGAGAATATACAAGTCGATGCTTATTCATTGGAAGGATTCCAAGACCCAGAAGGTTGGCATATAATTACTCAATCATATGGCCTGGATGAAGCTATGATCAGATCAATTCCTCTGTACAGATTCACTAAAGCCTAGAAGTTCATGGACAACATGGAGCATGCAGTTTGTCTGGTTGATTTTAAGGAGAATTAAGATCTCAAGATTCTTCCCAAATGCAACCATGCATTCCATATTAACTGCATTGATGTTTGGATAAGGTCACATGAAAATTGTCCTTTATGTAGAGCCAATTTTGTGTATTTAGAAAACTCCTTTGTCCCTACCATGGCATCCCGAATACATCCTAGTCTGGAACATGGGATGTATGGGATTGTGCACGACAGTTTTAGATCAGAAGGCTCAGGTTTCACTAGAGCTAGAAATAGTGTAGAATGCACGAATAATATGGATTTTCAAGAGTGTGGGGATACAAGACTGCAACACACAAGCTTAGAATTGGAAACTTAAGGCTTTAACGAGTATGTTGATGGGTTTAATTCCATGAGTATAATATTGGAAGTAGGGGGAGATGAAACTATCGCATGCGTTAAGGGATACCCAGTAATGGAAAATGGCCCATTATCTGAATTATTTCCCACTTTATGAAGATCATATTCGTTTGGATCTTCGGGGAATGAGCATTACAATTTTACATCTAGAGATTCTAGAACCCATCTTTTGGATTCTCTGCCTGCTACAGATAATCGCCATGGAGATACAAGAGGAATTTCATATGGAGCAAGAGGTTCAGTTCACCATTCAATTCGAAAGGGCCTATTTTCATTAAATCCAAGAGGATTAAAGTCACCATTTTTCAAGAGGGGATCATCATATTCAACCAATTTTCCTTTAATGTTTGCACTTTCACCTACTAGATATTACTACAGCAACAACATATGTTATATGGGGGATTACAGGCATGCATGGTTGACAAGAGTAAGAGGGGTGAACCTGATTCCTTCACTTATCAGAGCTGAGAGAACAAGATCATCAACCAGATTTCAATCCACGACAAGTCCTTTGTTCGTGAAGAGATCCTTTTCTATATTTATATCTAGCAGGATCAGACCATGAATAACTCTGAGTCATCAACCGTGTTGTCATAGATAAATTACACATGGATAGTATGTGGACATGGGGAGGTTCCTCACAGGCTGTCGACAGACGACGAAACCTATTGAGGAACATCCCCTTAAATAACACCTTCGGTGTAATTATACTTATTTAAAATAATTCACATTAATAATTATTTATTTTTATATGTTTTCACATTTAATATAAAATTTTAATCTTTATTCTTTAATTAAATATAACATTATATATTATATTAAAATATAATATAATATATATTATAATTATTATTTTAATATAACATAATATATATTTAGATTAGATTAGATTATATTTAATATGATATAATATAAGACCATTTATATAAACTTATAATATATGTGACTTTATATTATAAAAAAAGAAAACATAAAAAGTGGATTATGCTACATAACGTGAATGCGAATATGTTGCTTTATGTTATATATTATTTTATATGTATTATATATCTCATAATAAAAGTTATAATATATAACAAAAGTTATAATATGATATATGATGTGATATAATATATAATAATGTTATTATGTCATAAAATTTAATATATACAATAAAATTCATTTATTATATAAAATCCAAAGGTACTTAATTATAATTTTATTTTCAAATTTATGCTTGACTTTTGATTAATAATATGTTTTTATTTTCAAAAGAGAAAATACTTTAAAGTGAAAGTAATTTAAGAGTACTAAGTAGATAAATATTATATTTGAAAGTAATTTATGAGTACTTTTTACCATTATGAGTATGGTTAACCATGGATTTTCATCCACTATTTAGAATTTTACATGTAAGCAATTTTAACTCAAGCAATTTCACTTCAGCCATAAGGGATGATGTCATCCTCTAGAATTTGATTGGTTCTTGTAAAGTTTATTTTGATGGTACATTTTTTTTAGGCTCATTTATTACCTCAAAATTCCTCTAATGGGTTCGAGTGCCACCTATTCCAAGCAGTTGGGATAAGCCTCCACGAGGAATTTCATCTAGAAGGTTCTCAAAATCTCATTTTTTTTGTCTTTTTTACAGTACTGACACTCTCTGCATGTGGGAAAGATGCGTCGGTGCTCTTTGTCTTGAGGCTAGAAGTGTCATTGACACACTATGGAAGTGGGAAAGAGGCATCAAGAAAGTATGACTCCCTATGTTAGGAGACAAGGTGCGTTAGACATCATAGAACTAGGAAAAAATCTCTAAAAAAGGTGTCTTGGCCATATCACTTCAAGGGATTAAGCATAGAAACCAATTTCAAGTGTAACATAATGCACCCCAAAGTGTGAAGCTAGAAGGGGATGATAGGTGAAATGATTTTCTAGATGTGATCTGGAATCAGAGGAAAAAGAGTGGCGAGTGAAGATTCGTCATAAGACCAATTACAAAATATTTTACTCAAATCATGGTTGTTGACCAATACACTGCAAATCCATATATCATGACCATGTCATGGATATTGACATACACTATAGATCCATGATAGACGAGACTCAAATCAGGACATAGCTACAGAATATACATTGTAGATCTATGTCATCTTGACCCAAAATTGAGTATAGCCACCGATCATACAATATGGATCCATGCAATGACTTAATAAATACCCCATCGCAGCCTAAAGATAGGCACATATTCAAGAGAATACCCAATCATTCAGGGTCTTCATTTCAATTCCAAGCGTTACTATTCTTTCCATGTGAATAAATATCCTGATGTTGAACATGGTAGAAACCACTTGATTACCAGTTATTGATGTATATCATTAACAAGTGCAAGGGAAATCACCATTAATGTCAATGATACCCAAGGTATCCTAGTACATTCCTCCGAATGTGAATGGATGAGATGGAGTCGAACAATTGATGGAATCTTTCAATCAAAGGACAATGATGAAATCCTACTGTCGAAAGCAAGGAAACATGCCATTAATGCATACAAACTTCAAGGTAATTAATTGATTTCTAATACTAATTCCCAGATGATGTGCTCATGTCGACAGTAATAGACTCATTGAAGGAGGGCCATGATGTTTCCCTCATCATCAACACAAAACTTGGAACAAAAGTGATGTTGAAGTGATCATGATAATGGAACAACCATAGGACTGACTCAAATATGGCCTATTTGAAGGAAGGTAAGGAAACTATAGAGGGAGACCGTGGTGAATACTTACCTTGAACATTAGATGACACAACAAGTGACTTGGAAGCATTCACTCAATGAGGTAGAGACCAGACATAATGAAAAGGTAAGACGATGCATTCTTTGAATTGACTCGAAGGAGTTAAATGAATCATGAAAATGGATCAACTCGATGAAAAACTTAATACCCAATTTTTTGAATGAAAATGCAAACAGGTGCCATATTCAAGAGTGCAATATGAGCTGACATTAATACAAATGAAAGATGTTCCCCATTCCCTTAATTTCCCCATCACGATGGATGAGTACCTCTTTGCTTTTTAATGAGCTTGAAAAGGGTAACAAATGGTCGGTATAGCTCATCGGAGGATGAATCCATTCTCATACGTTTTATGAACCTGAGAAATGAGGGGTTCATTCCCCAAAAATGGTCCTTCAATGTTTAATTGTATGAGTCTGAAGAAGGTAAACTCACTCGTCATTTCATATTCAGAGATTCTAAAATGACTAAGGACACTCCAGAAATGGACTTTTTCATAGATTTAGTCCCCAAGGTCAAAAAAGGTATAAACATATACATAGGAGAACTATTCTAGTCGTGAAGAATTAGAGTATACTTTTTTTGTAAATAAGTCTAAATGGTCCAAAAAAGGGGTAAACTATGACCGAATAGACGACCTTTCATGTATTTTTACAAGCGTGAAAGAACCAAGTTAACTTGGAAATATTTTTTGTATTTAGGGAGTTTGAAAAGAGCTTAAAGGTGTCTCCATGGATCTTCCCTTTTTCATAATACATTTTAATGAGTCCAAAAAGGAATTAAACCACAGTCGATACATTTTCACTATATTTTTAACGAGCACACTGAGGGTATAAAAGGATCTCAGTACTTTTTCAAATTAAGCTAAACTGTGAAAAAGACAAAAAGAAACTCGATCACAACAAAAAATTCCCAATAATGTCTTGAAATCCTCAAAAATGATGTTAGAACGCTTTCACCATAGAAAATATAGGAAAGACATGATATTTAAATACACCATTAATTATTCCTAATTAAAAATAAAAAACAATATACAAATAGGGAAATAGTAAAAAAAAATAGCCATTGTGTTATTTACCATTGCCAATAGGGTGAAAGTTGTGTTTAGGAGAGGAATTTGTGAAGGAGATTCTGGGATTTCCATGCGTACGTTCGTTGAATCATCAGAAGTAGGTAAGAGCTCACCTTTCCCTTCCTTTTGATGGTTGAAAATTTCATTTTTTCATGTTTTTGAGTATTTTAGGTGGATTTTTTCAAAGGGAAGAGCACTCCTAGGGAAACACTCTTCTCCCTTTTGGAAGGTGCATCAATGCAATCCCTGAAAGGGGAAAGAGTGCCAGGGGCACTTTGTCTCCTAGCAGAGGTTGTGTCATCACTCTGTTCTCTTAGGGAAAGAGCGTCAGTAGCCGAAACCCTCCAAAAAACCAATTTTAAGCATAAAATATCAAGAATTTTTTCAACATGAAGGGTCTAATGATTACCTTATGGATGTCCCACAAGTATTGGACCAAAAAAATGTTGAATTGGAAGGAACGTGAACATGAGCTAGATGATGCTTAGGTGGCCAATGATCCTATGACTATAAGGGCTCTACGGGAGTGTGGGCTCCTAAAATATTCCAGGGTGTCAGGCATGAGAGGCCATGTATGTTTGCTAGATCATCTAATACTGATGTGGGATCCAGACCTGTAGTATTTTCAGGTTGGGATTCATATTCCGATGATATATGTCGATGACATCTATTTTTTGACTGGGCTATCAAGGAGAGGGATTTCAGTGTATCTCACAGGTCCTAGAGGAGGGGAGATGTAAATTTATGACCTTATAGATGAGTACTGTACAGTCAGGACAAGGTCCTAAGGGGGTAAGATCCCAATAAAACATATTGTGGATCAACCATTAAGTACTATGGAATTAACCATAGAGAAGGTAGCAGGTAGTCGAGCTTATCATCAGACTACCCAAGCACACATGTTGTATGAGTTGGAGTGCATGGATCCAACCATGTTTAACTGGAGTGAGGGGGTACTAGTAAGCCTCAAGGATCAACTCACAAAATGTAGAAGAGTTGAGCTAAAGCAAATTGGTTGTGTGGTGGTGGCGGTATATTTCTTCTTGGAGATGGTGCATTTGCTACATCTGCAGGTTCCTCTCAATAGGATGCACCTCGAGGATCCACGAATGTTGCAGTTACTCGAGGCTATGGCCCATCATGGAGGTGGGGGCAGGCCTACTATGACCTATGGTGTCATCTTCTTCTATTGGATACAAAGCCAACTATTGATGATCAAGGACTATGCATATGCAGGTGTTGACTCCAGGGGTGACCCTGATCTTCCAGTTCCTTGGGGAGCGAAGTGGGAGGACCGAGGTAAGGGGGATGCTACCACATTGTGTTTTTGTTTTATGCCATATTCCATTTTTTGTATTTTTGTTATATTAAGACATATCTTACAATTTTGTAGACATAGGTCCGTCGATATCTACAGGGGCCCCACCTATCGAGAGGTGAGGAGTGGCCAGAGACATAGCTATCAAGAACATGGAGGAAGAGGAGGAGCTTAAATAAATTGAAGATACCCTCTAGATATTGATTGTAGGGGTTCATGACATTTTCATTAACGAACTTCCTTGGCATTATCAACACCATATTGCAGGAGTCTCGAGATGTTTTGGGAGGTTACTCCGCAGAGTGGCTCATGTCGTTATGTGTTATCATGAGCATGCGGATTAGTCCAGAGTGACTTGTTATTTTTGTATTGTATAGATACTGAAAGCTTCGAAGCTTCAGATTTTGACCTTTTAATGTACTCGAAACTTGATGGTTCTATATTTTAGGTATATCATAAGCTTATGGCTCTAGTTTTGTGTCTCAGTATCAGTTATATATATAAAACACTCTTTTTTACAGATATGTGTGTGTATGTGATGTGCATGAATGGTTTCTTATATGTGTTTATGTGATTTTTTACATGTGATCATAATTTAAAATGAACTTCAAATGTCATCCAAATACCAATCAAAAGCATAATTTTCTAGTGAATGAACCACTGTGTTTAATTGTCTTGGGATGTGATGGTAGGAAACACGCTCAAAATACCTCTCTAAAAGTATAACTCTTCGGAATGTACAAATAAGTAAGGTGTTAAGGATGGTGTAGACCCAGTTTAAATGATGTACAAATAAATCTGATTCTAAATAAACCCTAATCTGACTCACATCACTAGCTAAAGCTTCATTTAACAAACCAATCACAACATGGTACTATGTAATATTGTTCGTAACGGGACCCAAGCAAGTTCATCCTCAGCTCACCAAATCACCAGTAGGGGAATACAATAACCATGTTGCTAATGTGAGATTCACAATATAATGGCTAGCACCATCCGCAAATCCAAAATAAGTAGTCATTGGTCCATTTTAACACAACACTATATAAGCAAGTTTTCCTAAGACACATTTTACATCTACAACAAATTCACACTCTAAACTACACACAACACTCTATAAGAAATATATGCAAAATACCTATGCTAGATGAAATATGCATAGTATTTCTTAAGGTAAAGCTGATTTCAGGGCTCGCCTAGTTATATTCCATCACAGTCTATCATCGTGTATGCTCCTTTCTCTAAGATGAAGCTAACAATATAGGGTTCATGCCACATGCCATTCTAGTTTTTCACCTCCCAACTTATCATGTTTTTGGTCATATGTCAATACCATGTCATCTTCGTTGAACAAGTGAGGTTGAATGGATCTATCTTACTGAAATTTAATTTGTCATTTATGTGCCTCATTAGCTAAGGTGACGTCTCGATGAGTTTCATCCAGCTTGTTCAAATACAAGAATCGTTCTTCGTCTAAATTGGTATTGAGTAGCAGCTCTATAGCGAGTTATAGAGAAGGAATTTCACATTCGATCAAGAGAGTATATTCTAGCCCATACACCAATTGGAATGGGGTGAATACAGTAGATGTTTTAATAGTATTCATATAATGCCACAATGTGGAAAACAATTATAAATTCCAACTTGATTTGGCTTGCCCTACCATATGTTGAAGCATGGTTTTCAACACCTTGTTGATGGCTTCAACTTCTCCATTGGCCTGCGTGCAGTAGGATGTAGAATTGTCATGAAAAAATCCTAGTTTGGTGCTTAGTTCTGACATCATTTTGTTTTGAAAATGTGAACAATGGTCAGTCATAATGGATTGAGGGACCCAGAACCTAACGATTATGCGATTAAAAAGAAATAGGGCAACATTTTATCCATATTTTGCGTATGTAGGCATTGCCTCATCCCACTTTGTAAATTTGTCCATGACTACGATGATGTAACCATGCCCTTCGGCTAAGGTAGGTTTACAATGCATAAAATCAATGCCACATTTTGCAAAATGTTTGACTCTAGATTATAGAATGTAAACAATTGGGGTCGGTGTGCTTTTTGGATTAGAAAAGCTAGCAGGGTGGGAATTTTTTCATAGCCTCCATGCAATATTTGAATATTGAGGGCCAAAATTACCCAACGTGTAAAATTTTCTAAGCAATCACGATTCCAGAAAGATGACCACCACATGCTCCACGGTGGCATTCATTCAAGACTATTTCAGCATCTTCACGTGTTAAGCAATGTCGAAAAATTGAATCGATGCCATGATGGCATAATGTATCATTGACGATAAGGTAGTACTTGGCATGCTGATGGATACGATGGTGTTCATCATGGTTTGCATTAGGATGAAAACATTGAGTTTGGAGAGATATAATCAAATATCCATACCAGGGATCAAACGTATTAATGATGAACGGGGATTTGTTAGGAAACGAATCCAAGGGATGCATATCCTCAGTAATACAAGGAAGGTCACACATGAGCTCCGTGAAGACGGGGGATTTATTGGAACTATATTTTTCAAATTCTAACTAGAATTCCTAGAGAATAACAATCCAGCGAGAATATTTTCCCCTAAGCACCTGATGAGTCAAGATGTAATACATTGGTTTGGAATCAATGTATACCGTAGTTGTGCGAAGCAAGATGTAGTGACAAAATTTCTGTATTGCAATGACTGTGGTGAGAGCTAACTTATTAACGTGTGAATAACAAGTTTCACAGTCGAGATGACTCTCACTTAGGTAATAAATCACATGTACATCTGTTTGAACCAGTACCATCTTGATGGTAGTTAATGATGTAGCCACATACAAGGAGTAATCCCTGGTGTAATTATCTAGTTGCAATTAAGGTGCATGCATAATGGCATGTTTGATAATGTCAAATGCATGTGGTGCAAGGTCATCCAAAACAAAGGGTGTGTCGTTTTTTAACAAACCCATGAAACTGTGCGTCTTCTCGTCATAGTTATAGATGAAATGATGCAAAAAGTTTGTTTTCCCTTGAAAAATTTGAAGTTCAGTAACGTTTGTTGATTGGGTTTGGGCCAAGATGGATTCACCCTTAAGTGGGTATATAAAGATTCCATCTTTGGAAACGATGAATTCAAGCAGTCTACCAGTGTCAACACAAAAAACAAATTTGTGTGGATTCAACCAAATGTTGTAATGGTGGCACCTAATAAAAATGGCTCTCAAATGGTCAACATGGTGTGCTCGATGCTGCGAATGGGAAGGTAAGTAATCGAGGTACGGTTCCATAATATGTTTGATGTCATGAAAATCACATGACATAGTGCATTGAAAGGTAGCGACAACATTCTTTAGGAAAAAATGAAACTTCCTATAGTTCAAGGTCCCCCATGGACAAATGAAGGTCGTTTTATGTTGATCTGAAGCGAGTAACTCTATCTAATTATAGCCAGAAAATACATCCGTGAATGAGAAGATGACGCTTCCAGCGTAGTTATCGATGGCTTGATCGATGTAAGGAGTAGAGAAATTATCCTTAGGAAAATCCCTATTGAGATCTTGGAAATTGATACAAACCCTAATTGTTCCCTATTTTTTGTTCACAGGGACAATATTAGAAACCAATTATGTCAATGGCACATGGTAGATGAATCCAACCCTTAGAATTTTCTCAATTTCTTCCTTAATGGTTGTCACTTTCCATGGATGCACTTGACGTAAATTTTGGCAGGCCGACATAGCATCAGGGTAAGTCCTAATCTCGTCAACCATGATTGAAGAATCTATCCCTGGAATTTCTTCATATGTCCAAGAAAAAATGTCCCTAAATCCCTTAAAAAGGGTCACATAAGACCTAAGTTCTGAAGCATAACGATTTTGTCTGAAGTGAATATTCTCTAAAACTCCATGTTTTACTGATATATCGACCGAAATGGTCTTATTAATATTACTCAGATTAACCTTGGACTCAACATTGTGGATGAGCACTAGTGAATGAGGTGTAGTTATAATACCAAATGAAACCATTGTTTCAAAATTATCTTCTACCATATGGTAATTGGGAAGGAAAGAGGATCGGTGATGACAGTATTTCTAGGGAATATCCTCTAAAAGAATGACTTCCATGATGGATTCATCTGATGGAAGAGTTTGCAAAAGGTAATATAGATATGGGGGGGAATCTAAAAAATATGGCAGGTGATAAGGATCGAATGCCACCAAAATATGATCATTAATGGTGGGGTCACTGGTGGAGTGGATATCCTAGTAAGTCTCTTCAAAATGACTGACGTGTGTCGAATCAACAGTTGATTTTCCTTTGTATGGAGTGTCATGACTCTTAGAGGAGATCATTTTCACATACATGGACTAGGTAGAGGGATGATTTGTAAATGTAAAGGCTCCCATAAGTGAGGAATCATTAAGAAGACCTACCCCTACGTTCTGATACTGCGAATTTGAGTAGGACATTATTCACATAATTAGAACTCGTGTATGAGGAACAAAAATCAAGTTGATAAATCGTAACAATATTTCCTTGGAATGGAATCTGGACTAATCGAAACACAGATGAGGAAAATTCTTGCATCGTGTAAAACCAATTCCTACCTAGGAGGATATTATAGTCTAGCAGAGCATCAACAACCTTAACATGGATGGATATTGATTTGGCCCCTAGTTCAACTAGGAGGGAGGGAATTAGTCAATGAGCTTGAAAACCATGACGATCAAAGGCCTTCAAAGTTGTAGGTGAACGATTGACCTCGGGAGAGCCTATAGCTCTCCAACATGACAGAGAAATGACTGAAGTCAAGAAACCCTCATCCAACACAGTGCAATAGACTTTCTTCCCAATGAATTTTGTAGATAGCTAGAAATATAATTAATGGGAGAACCTTGACTTAAAATTATGTAGTTTAAAGGAGATAACATTAATATTTTAAGGATCCATATCTCCAAGAACTGACACCAGGTTATTCCTTTGTGTAGGTAACGTTTGGATTACTTCAAGGGTAGACATATCACATGGTGCCTGGGGCAAATCTTCTACTACATTGTAGTATTGAGCATCCTGTAAATTAGGGTTAAATACCGATTTTTGAATTGTACTCTTCGATGGTCAAAAGGTGGCATTGAGAATAGGTTTCAAATATGAATATTTTTGGTAGGAGGAGGGGTGGAAACTATAGGCTTATCAGTTGAAGCGTTATCATCTTGCTTTTCTGGAGTTGGGTCATAGTTCTAGGATCTGCTGGTAAGATTAATTGTTTCACTAGACATCATTTTAAACTCATCTATAGAAGATGAGGAAAACCTCTGCAAGGATTGATGGTCAACCAATTTTTGCTAGGTAGGGAAAGGATCGATCAAGACTGTCAGGGTGGGAGACTTTTCTAAAAATTTGTTTACCTCTTCACGCTGAGGACATTCCTTGGTGAAGTGGTCACTTCCACATATGAGGCAGGGAAATTTTACCTTTCTCTTATTCTTGGATTCGACATCTGGGTTTTGTGTTTTATTACTCTCCTGTTGATTTTCATACTTTTTTTTATTTATTCTTTCCTTTTTTCTTCCTTCCGAATATTATGAGTATTGAATTGCAATTACCTCGATACAAGAAACAAGAGGATAAGTGGTCTTCGGATTTGTGAAGGTCTGGATAGCAGGTTGGTTTTTCTTCTTTGGGGATTTAGCCATCGGTTGTTCCTGAATAGAACCATGTACCCTAGTGGCAGGTGGTTCTGTTGAAGGTATTGATGGGTCTGAATTAGGACAGGGAGCATGCATGATCAATTCATAAAGAGTTCCTAATTGTGAATAAACCAAGTTCAGGTACTGAGCTCAGCTAATGGCTTGTTCTACGGTGACAACACCTCCCATGGAAACATCCTGACCAATGGGTGCAAGCAAAGACTTAGTGAACCAATTGACAAGTAATTGGTCGGGGATAGGTGCTTTAATCAATCCGTGTCATCGTCTCAGCTAATGTTTGTGATCAAATATATGGGTGGAAGTGTTCATATGAAGCGAGGTTAAAATATTCGTACCCATTTCATACCAAATTGGGAGTTGAAAATGTGTTAAAAATGCCATTGCCGAGGTGTTAAAATCCTAAAAAGAGTGCTAAGGAAATTATATATACCAATTGGCAGAAGTCTTGGTGAGATTCCTTTGAAACAATCGTAAACAAATGGAACCATCCATGAGAGAGTTAGAGGAGCACCACAAATGATAGGCCATAATGTGATTTTTTGGGCCCTCACCGGCTTTACCATCAAATTTGGGTATATCTAAAGGAAACTTTACTGGAATATCATGCCATGAAGGAATATGGTGAATACGATTATTGATAAAACACGACAAATATGGAAGATCCATTGTATCCAGAAGGGTAGTTGTTGATTCAGTTGCATATACTGATAATATTGATAAGGAATATGGGTACCAATAGGGCCATAATAGGATTGATAAATAGAAGCTGATGATCCTCCAATAACTAGTTGGTTTAGCTGTGTTTGGTTTCCAAATTTGCCACCTGGTGATCCCCCATATGGGCCTCATGTTGGGGGGCCTCTAGGTGGTATACCTCTGGGAAATAAACCTCCATATGGGGGACCTTGAAGTGGACCCCTGAGTGGGATATCTCTGGGTAGGCCTCCAGGTTGGGGACCTATGGGAGAACCTCTAGGTGGGAGATTATTGAGTCGCAAAAAGACCACATTTTTTTCACCTTTGATACAACATTTTCCACCTTATTCCTATCTTATCCTTCCATAAAACCATTAATATTCACCACTTTCATAATAAATATGGGTTTATATTACCATTTTCTAAATAATTTATTTTTGAGTATTTTGAGTGAATTTGTGGTTAATTATTGAGAAAAATAACATATTTTCATTATAATTTAAAGTTGGGTGAGTTTGGTGATGCTTATAGGTGTATTTGAATACTTTAACAAGCTCAAAAGTGACCACTTAGCCTCAAATTCGAGTTTCATCCTCAAGATGTGGGCTAACTTCAAGGAGAAGATCATGGAAATGTGGAGAGAATATCTCATCCAATATTTGTTGGAGAATTTGAAGGGATGAGTTGTAGATTTGTGGAGGAATTTGAGGGATAAGTTGAGAGAATAGTGGACATGTAATTATGATTAGTTATCTTAAATTCATGTGTAAATAGGAGGGCTCTCTCCTCATTTTGGTTAGAGGCCTCTCTAGTGGTTTGGTAGTAGAGAACTGGTTCATCTTTTTAGACATGGATTTGATCATGTTGTAATAGATTTCATATTTCAATAGATATTTTGATGTCTTGGTTATGAATTAGTTGTGTTGATTTTATGTGAGATCACCAGTTAATGTTGTTTTATTTATATCATTTTATTTCTTGCAATTTCCTTCTTTCTTAGATCAAATTTATTTCATGAAATTTCCTGAAGTTTAATTCAATTTCAGTCATGTATTTTTAATTTCATTTATAGATTAAGTTTAGTGACACTCTACCCCTGCATATTTTTTTTTGTACCTCACAAGTTTACGCTCTCTTCGGGTTGACAATTAAATTATTGGATATCTGTTATAATTTTTTTAATATTTTCTCCAACAGAGACCTTCGGGTAGACCTCCAAATGGGGGACCTCCAAGAAGGCCTCCATATGGCGGACCTCTAGGTGGACCTCCATACATGTTTTCAAATGGGTTTTTGTATGTAAATACATTGAACCAATTAGGTTTGTCCCATGGGGTATTAGGGTTACCAGGATAAGGAATGCCGAGAAAAATATTTCCCAAGAAAATGGGTTGATAATTTTGGGTATCCATTTCCTGTTAATTTCATGGGTGAAGATACCCCCATGTAGGTTGATTAGACATCAGTTGAACCCATGGTGGTTTCCTTGGTGTGGAGGAAGGAACAATCACATTTATGATTGTGGAGGGTAGTCCATCCATGGGTTTCCATACACAAATGCTATGCCCAATATTTGAACTAGTTCTCATGGTCGTAATGACAACTTGTTCTGGGGATTGACCCCTAGTGACGGGGTTCATATGAGAACTAGGGATAGAAGGGAGAGATTGAGTTGACAAGAGGAAGGGATAGAATTTTGATCAGGATCATAAGAAACTACACTTTGAGAAGGTATTCCGGATATAGTATAAGCATAAGATTGAATAGGGGCATGGTATTTGGGAGTGGCTCTTCACGAATGACTTGGAAAATGAGAGGGAATTCTCCTTCTTAGGAAATCTACCCTCATGCGTAAATTGGACACCATCTCATAGATAGGTCTAAAATACTCATCATTTGATAATAACAATATCACATTAGTTGGGGGGCTGGCATAAGATAAAGAAGTAGTGTCATACTCAAAAATTTTCTGTCCCAATGAAGTCTCCAAAAATGGAGCAATTGGAACAAATTTTGATGCCACGGGGTCATATGAGGGTGGATAAAACATGAAATATCATCCATCAGAATGTCCTTATATAGAGAAATGAAATCTTGAATCATGTGAAGGAGGTAATTGTACCAGTACCAAGGTAGAGGTAGGTGGATTCTCCAAAGAAGAATACTCTTCTCCTGATTCAACAATCAGAACACCTTCCACAAAAGGATTAGTTGTGATAGGCTGGTCCATGGTCACCCCTTGTCTTTCTTCCATGGTGGGAGGTAATTCAAGCATTAAACCCTACAATTTGCAATATCTCCTCATAGGTGGTTCATCCAGAATGATGGCTAAACACTTATAATCTAAATATTTTCTAGTAAAAAAGATCACACACAAAAATCCTACGCAAGTTAAGGTCACAAGAAAACTTAAGTGATAGGAGGGGATTAAAAATATAGAACCTCACTAGGATTGTCAAGTTGTCTCAACTCATGATATATTACAGGTTCCAACAATAAAATGTGACAAGCAGGATTGAGACTATACCCTTTCCTGAATACCAAAATACGTGGGCAACATGTGCGTACTACCCCCCCAAGTGTTGTTCTCAGTGTATTGCTTCAACAAAACGACCAAAATGATTTTCTTAGTTGGTATCGGTTCCTAGAAGGGTCTCCCTATATACACAAGGTATGTGGGAGCTCAAGTCCGTGTTAGTTTCATATGATGCACAATCGTTCAAAAGGGGCCTTCCGATATGCTATCGAGTGTGTGAAGAATGTTTTTATATACCTCGAGGGTATGTGGAAAGTCGTTCAATATACCAATTGGTACGTGGAATAACCGCGTAGTCACCGAGATGCAGTGCAGTAAAAGAACAGCATCTCCTATGTTTACAGACGATAGAACACGTCTTCTAACCTATCACTCAAATTACTAAGAATTTTAACCTAATCTATCGTTCAATTTTATCGTCATGGTTAGTGAATGTTTGTGGAATATGAAGTGATTGCAATATTAAATTATCTAAATTCTCATGCAACTTTCCTTTTGATGAAATCTATCTAGAGTAAGGGAGAGGTTATTTCTTTTAAAATCACAAAATGAAAACCATGTGAGCCAACCAACTTGTTCCTCAAACTTCAAATACTTTCAGACAAGCAAGAACTCTAATGCTAACGTTTAAAATCTCGCTAATGTAAAAAGGAAAAGGCTATGTAATGTACAAATGTCTATTTTTTTTAATCAATCTTCAAAAATAAAACATTCCTAATGAATTAACCAAACCAAAAGAAAGCAATCAAACTTTTCATTTGTTTTTTTATATAATTTTAAGCAAATAAATGTAAAAAGTCACACTATAAAAGTGAAAAAACCATACCATATTTCCTTTCCAAAGATATGTAAAAATATTCAAAGGATTAATCATACAAACCATACACCCAAACTTGATTTCCACACAAAACTATTTAATTTGAGATGTTCTAGTAAGACAAATTTTCAAGATCTAAACTGGAAAAGTGCATTCAAGATAAACATACACTATCAGATATGTCAATGAGAAAGAAATTAGATCAAAAAAACCCAAACAAAAAGCAAAAATTTCAAGATAAAAAGTTCTAGAGTTGGATAAGGCCTACCTTGGCGCAATCTACAGGGTAGAACCAGGGCGTCGAACAGTGATCGGTGCACTCTGCTTCTTTGTCAATGATGATAAGATGTTTTTTGACTTTAGGGAGATGGCATCGATGGAACTTCTTGATAGTGGACAATATGTGTCATTGGAAGTCCAACGCTCTATCAAATACACCTAGGTGCATCGACAGATCTAGAAACCAAAAGAATCAAACAACCTTTATAATAATCCAATGTGAATAAAACTAGAATTATGGTAACCATAGACAAGAACCAAAGAAGGAAAATGAAGGTGAAAAAAGTTGGATTACTCACCTTAGATCCTTGAATGAGTGAGAGAAACATATTTATAATCTTGTAATAGAAAGCAAAATCAAAATGCACAGATCTGATTAGTTATTCCCCAGCGGAGTCGCCAGACATCCTAGAACTGGGAAAACAACTCTCAAAAAGGTGTCATGGCCATATCACTTCAAGGGATTGAGCATAGAAACCATATTCATGTGTAACAAATTTCAACCTTTAAGTCAACCTTGGATTCAAGATAACTTAGTATTGATGTCAAACTTGGATTGAAGTCAACCTTAGATGGAAGTGAACTATCAATTGAATTTAACCATGGATTGAAGTCAACAATGATATATTATTATCTATGGATTGAAGTCAATGATGTGCTATCATTATTGAAGGATTGAGTTCAACCATGGTTCAAAGTCAATATTTCTTATAAGTCAACTATGGTTTGAAGTTGACTATGAGTTCAAGTCAACCTTAGATTGAAGCCAACCATGGATTGAAGCAGGCTATGGATTGAAGGAAACCATGGATTAAAGTCATTAATTTTAATATTATTAATGGAATAAATTCAACTATTTCATTGAATTTAACCATGGTTTAAAGACAACCTTGAATTGAATTCAACCAGGGATATTTGAAGACATTTATGTTAATATGATTAATGGATTATAGTCAACCATTGGATTGAAGTCAGCCTATGATTAAATTCAAGCATGACTTGAAGTCAACCTTTCCTTTGAGTGAATTAAGGATTGAATTCAACATTGGATTGAAGTCAAACTTGGCTTGAATTTACCCATGGATTGAAGTCAACCTTGGAATAAATTTAACTATAGATGTTAGATTTTTATCATTTAAGCAATATGATCTTAGGATCTTAACTGAGAGAATAACATGCACAACAATCAATCACAAGAGACAATAGACACAAGAGATTTTCCTCGGGGAAACCATAAAGGAGAAAACCCTGCAACTTCCTTAGAGATAGAATGAGCACCAATAACAAAAGTAAAACCCGAAAACATAAAGATGATCTTCTAAAAATAGTTGTCTCTTTCTCTACTCCCAGCTCCTTCTCTCTCACTCATGTTACCCAGTTGAGTGAGTGTGTGTCTAGAAATGAGGAGAGCCTCACTTCTATTTATATTCTTTTGTTCACTTCATTTCCACTCCAACAAGTTGACTTCACTTAAAAATTACTTGCCAGGGCCAAATTCTCTAGAAGAGTCTAATAAACCTAGTGCCCCACAACTATGGGGACTTTACCCCCCTGATCAACAAGGAGGGTTAACCTCAACTCAATTGTGGGGACTATTTCCTTGAATTACAACGGAGGGTTAACCTCATTTCCTTTACATGAATTTATTATATTAATGACTCTCATGATAGGAACATTAGGGTATAATATAAGATATACAAGTGAATACATTCCGAAGTTACAAAAACATCAACACTCCCTCTGAACTAGGAAGGTATTCTCTTGACACAATTCATCAACACAAGTCTTCTTCTCTGGATCATCATCAAATATGGATCATCACTGGATCATCACTGGATCATCACTAAAGCTGTATCATCACTGGATCATCATCAAAGCTGGATCATCACCGGATTATCATCATCACTTCTTCCGCTATCTCGATCAACTGGTGCTATCTCTCAATTCTACTCATCACATGAAGTTCTACAGAGCCAACCATTTTTCATGCTGGTTTTAGGCCTAGCCTCCATGTAGGTGTTCATATTCTTCATCACTTATATCTGACCATGAAAGGAACACATACAACATCCATGTCAGAAAGGTCTGCCCAACACTTACATTTGACCATGGGAGGCCCAGCCTGCCACCATGTCAGAAAGGCCCAGCACTCACATCTGACCATGTGAGGAACACATCCAACATACATGTCAAAAAGGCCCAGCACTCACATATGACCATACGAGGAACACATCCAACATACATGTCAGAAAGGCCCAACACTCACATCTGACCATGCAAGGAACAAATCCAGCATACATGTCAGAAAGGATCTGCACTTACATCTGACCATGTGAGGAACACATCTAGCATACATGTCAGAAAGGCTTTGCACTTACATTTGACCATGCGCGGAACACATCTAGCATACATGTCAAAAAGGCTCTACACTTACATCTGACTATGCGAGGAACACATCTAGCATACATGTCAGAAAGGATCTGCACTTACATCTGACCATGCGAGGAACACATCTAGCATACATGTCAGAAAGGATCTGCACCTTACATCTGACCATGCAAGGAACACATCCAACATACATGTCAGAAAGGATCTGCACTTACATCTGCCCATGGAAGGAACCAATCCTACCATGTCAGAAAGGCTCTCATACTCATCACTTCCCCTTGGAAGGAACTTCGATTTGGAGAACACCAAGCTTCTCCCTGAAGTACTTAAACTTCACTCTGGCCATTTGTAGCATAGAATCATATCAGGGATGATTATTTCCAAGGATAACCTGTGATATTCCCTAGGATCGATTACATCCAATGACAACCTACATGATCATTTACGTCTAAGCCACCTATGAGCTTCTCCAGGATTTTATGCTCATATAACCTGTCTCATCGGCTATGCTAGAACTTTGTATTTTGAGAGATCTCAATCTAGATCACATACTAGAGCTTCACTGCTCCTCTCTGATCTCATACTGAAGCAGCACCCCAAAGTGCTTTTCCTATCAATGGCACTGCCCAATCCGAATCCACATAACCCTCCAGGTCAATCTTATGATTTGTATCATACTTGAGCCCATAATCAACTGTACCCTTCAGGTACCTCAAAATATGCTTTGCAACAATTAGGTGAACATGTCTTGGATATGTCAGGAACTGGCTGAATGTGTTCACAACCAAGAAAATATCTAGTCTCGTATTCATCGAGTACATCAATGACCCAATCATCTGACGATACATCGTAGCATCAACTGTCTCTAATGAAGTAATACTTAATAGCTTCAGGTTTGATTTCATAGGTGTGGTCATGACCTTGCAGTCCATCATCCTGAACCTATTCAGGATCTCTACTGTATACTTCCCTTGTTCCAGGGAGATTACGTATGTATTATGCCACACCTCCATGCCTAGAAAGTAGTGCATCATACCCAAGTCTTTTATCTCGAACTCGATAACAAGTCTCCTTCTTGCATCTCTAATGAGTTCCTCTTTTCCTTTTAGGAACAGGTCATCGACATATAACAGGAGCATCACTGGTCTTCCACCTTCAACCTTGAAGTAGAGGTTGGAATCCACTTTTACTCTTAGTAAAGCCTAGAGCCATCAGTAAGCTATCCATCCTGTTTTACCATGTTGAATCTCAGGATCTTCTACAGTCACTTCCTTTGAAGTGGAGCATCATTCTCCCTCTTCCTTTCATACTCTATGCATTGACGCATTTTGTACTAGAGTGACAAGTAGCTTCCTCTTCTACTAATATTCTATGTATCCATATAGGGTCACTGGATGCCAAGATCATCTATCTTGAAAATGTTCTCCTCACACACATCTATGAGATTTTCATCCTCTATAGCCTTTCATCTTCAACCTTGTAGCAAAGTTTAAGATATTCATCACTCTAGGTGATCTTCAAGCTTCTCATGTATGTGTTATGTCATGGGTGTCTTCTGAGCTCGTACAAGGCCTTCTTTAATTTTCACACATGAGTCTAACTGTCATGTGTCTTAACTTCTAGTGGCTGCAAATGTCTCTTCGTAGTCTATGCATTCTTCCATGAGAAGCATTGTCCTACGAATATTGACTTGTATCCCATGATGTTTCCATCTTCTGCATGATGGAACTATGAACTTCCCTTCATGCTTCGATACTACATCCTAGACATCATTCTTGTTGAACCGGTATTCTCCTTCCCTTTCTTCTTGGCTACTTCTTCATAGCTGGAAGGTTCTGCATCAATGATGTCACTCAATAGTGTCACATAATTTCATTCTTCATTCTTGGTTTATTTCTCAAACTGTCATCACTTGTTCTTCGAAACAAGTCTCTTCCTTCTTTTCTTGTAGGTTATTGTATGTGATTTTTCCTACAAGTCAAATGCATTAGTTGTATGGTTAGAAACATTTCATAAGGCATATTCATAATGGAAAATTCTTATGCATAAAGATATGATCATGCAACTATTTTATCCAATACAACATTCATCCATATCTCATGGAAACTTTCTAGATACCTTCCATCTCTACCATGACATCATTGAGATTGTGCACTAATCCAGTATGTCAGCAAAGAGGTTTCATTCTAGATAAGTAGCAATGGAGAGTCTTATAGCACCATGAGCTACTTACCCATCATATGCATATTAGTGGTATATTTCTATTAATGCGAACATTCTACCATGCATAACACATCAACTGAATATAAACAAATGCATAACAAAACAATATCATGAAATGACAATTGAATACTTATCTTTTATTCGTTTCGTGGGTAGACTCATTCTTGAGCATTCTGCTTCATCATCTTCTTCATTCATGAAATCATCATTTCTTATCAAATTCTAAGATGGATAAGAGGTTCTTCAGGAATTGAGCTCTTCATATTCCTCATTGCTTGAGGGATCTTCTTTGAATCGTGAGATCTTGATATTCAATTTCTCCCATCATCTTTCTCTTATTATGAGCCGAGCTTTATCTTGTGTGTGCTCTTCCCAGAGTCTGCTGGAGGTAATCAATTCCTTCTCGAACACATTCCTCGAATGAATGAATCCCTTGATCCTAGGAGGCCATTCAAGGTAGTTATCACAAATTCTGTACTCTCTACTTCTTCATCCACTACTTCAAGTTGTTCTTTGATTTGAGAGACCCTTGTAAAGTATGACTATATGGTCTCTGCATTCTGGATCTTCACATTCTTCAACGGGTTTCTCAAAGTCATCTTCTGATTTATGTTCTTCCCTTCCAATAGCTTGGTCAAGGAATCAAACATCTCTTTAGGTGTATTTAGGGAAGACACATGTGGTATAAGGTGATCCTCTTGGCCTTGACCAAGTTATTCTTGTATAAGGCTTTATCCTCATCTCCCTCTGGAACTGGAACCTCTCCACTTCTGTAGGTGTCTAATTCATTTCCTTCAAGAACTAGTGAGATCCTATACTTCCATGCTTGGAAGTTGTCAACTTCACCAAGCTTGTCATTGAGCTGGTGTGATAGGTCATTTTGAAATGAGAACCTCAAATGTAAATAGCAAAAGAGTAGATCTTACAGATTTGAGGTGTCTGTCCTCGTTCTAGATCTGGTTGATCTAGGGTTTTTCAGAGAAACCCTAATTTTCAAAAATTGGAATTTAAAAATTCTAATTGGATATAAAGATGCATCTCTTCAAGGTGAGTTGTCCAATGTACTCCTTTTCTGAAAATTATGGAGGGACGCTCCTGGAACACGAAGCCCTAGTTTTCCAATTTCTACTGCAGAAATTCCTGATATTGTTTCTGCAGTATCTCTGAAAGTACTGCTTCTTCATGTCTGAAAATTATCCTTGAGGTATCCTCTTCTATACTATTTCCAAAACCATAGGTTTAAGCATAATTGGTTTCACTAATTAGGACTAATGTGTGTTTTCCCAAGGTGACTTATTTCAAGATTGTTCAGAAGAGTGAGCTTATACGGACTGCCACGTGTCACTAGTTTATCTTTAGGGTCTAAAACTTCTAAAAAAGAAATTAAAATTCATGCCTTATATGGAACATCTTTATAAATTTCATTTGGGCCTTTGTAGCCTGAGATATAGCAATTCTCCCTAGGTGTCCTATTTAGGGATGAATCCTAAAAGAGGTTGGAACCCTGATTTGGAGGAATCATATCTCCTAGAATATAGTCAATCGGAAGATGAAATTTTTACAAAGTGTACATCAGTATTTTATCTTCGTCTTGTGAACATTTTGGCCACTAATACTTCTTCAATCCATAGATATAGGGAATGTACCAAAAATACCAGTTTTAGTATTTTAGGGTTTTTCAAGCTCGGGGTCAAACTAGGGTTTGACTTTCCTAGAGTTTCACTCGGCCAAAAAATTCAACCTTGGTCTTTAAACTTATAGTTTGATGAGGAGAGAAATCCTATGCCAGTCTCACTCAAAAATTCCTCTTCTGTAAAAGCCCTAATTTCCCGTAGCAAAAACTGAAAATGCCTAGAATCAAATTTTGCTTCGACAGAAAGATGAACCCTTCAATGGAGAATTATCCTAGTCTCCTTTTCTTGATGGATTTTGGAGAGAGACACAAAAATTAAGAAGTCCTAGCTTTTTTAGCCGCAGAGTGTCTTCTTCTTAGGTTAGCTCAGATACCATGTTAGATTTTTATCATTTAAGCAATATGATCTTAGGATCTTAACTAAGAGAATAACATGCACAACAATCAATCGCAAGAGACAATATACACAAGAGATTTTACTTAAGGAAACCATAAAGGAGAAAACCCCACAAATTCCTCATAGATAGAATGAGAACCAATAGAAAAAGTAAAACCCGAAAACACAAAGATGATCTTCTGATAGAAGTTGTCTCTTTATCTGATGCCAACTCCTTCTCTCTCACTCATGCACCCCAGTTGAGTGAGTGTGTGTATAGAAATGAGGAGAGCCTTCCTTCTATTTATATTCTTCCGTTCACTTTATCTCCACTCAAACAATTCAGCCTCACTTAACAATTAATTACCAGGGCCGACTTCTCTAGGAGAGTCTAATAACCCTAGTGCCCCACAATTGTGGGGACTTTACCCCCCCGATCAACAAGGAGGGTTGACCTCAACTCAATTGTGGGGACTATTTCCTTGACTTACAACAGAGGGTTAACCTCATTGACTTTACATGACTTTATTATATTAATGACTCTCCTGATAGGAACATCGAGGTATAATATAAGATAGACAAGTGAATACATATCGAAGTTACAAATACATCAACAATAGATTGAAGACAACCATGGTTTAAGGTGAATATTGGATTGAGGCCACCCTTAAATTGAATCCAAGTATGGGATTAATCGTACCTTTCTTAAAATGGAACTATACATTTAAGTCTACCTTCTATTGAATTCGACCTTGGATTGAAGTGAACCATGGATTGAATCCAACCATGGATTGATGTCAACTATGGATTGAATTCATTAATGTTAATATTATTAATGGATTGATTTCAACTATTTGATTAAAGTCAACCTAGGTTATGATTCAACCTTAGATTGAAGCCAACCATGGATTGAAGTAAACCATGGATTAAAGTCGTTAATTTTAATATGATTCATGGATTGAGGTCAACCATTGGATTGAAGTCAATGTTAGATTAAATTCAACCGTGGATTAAAGTGAACCTTGGCTTCAAGTCAATCTAGGATTGAATTCAAACTTGGATTGAAGTCAACCTTTTAAATAACGTAAGATTGGAAACAATCTTGACGTCAACCTTAAATTGAAGTTACCCATGGATTGAAGTTGACCTTGGATTAAATTGAAACTTAGATTGAAGTGAACTATGGGTTAAATTCACCCATGGATTGAGTTCAACCTTGGATTGAAGTCATCCTTATATTGAATTCAAGCATGGATTGAAGCCAACATTTGATTGAAGTTGACCTTGGATTGAATTCAACATTGAATTGAAGCCAATCTTGGATTGAATTCAACCATGGATAGTCAAGCAAAGGAAGCCATAGTCAACCATGGTCAACCATGGTCATCCATGAAAAACAAATAGTCAACCATAGTTAGAAAATAGTCAACCATATTAAACCATTATCTACTATTTATTATTAAAATCATATTCGTTAATGAATAAGAGTAAATATTAATATTAAATAATAATCATAACCATTAATATTAATATTAAAATAAAATATTGTTACATAATAATAGAAATATCATAATAATCATTAAAATATTTATATCTAATAAATAAAATTTACCTTTTTATTAATATAAATATCATATTAGTATCATATTAATAATTATATCTAATAAATAAATTTCATTGATGATGATGATGGTGGTGATGGTGATGGTGATGGTGATGATGATGACGACGACGATGATGACGACGACGACGACGACGATGATGATGATGATGACAACAACGATGATGACGATGATGATGATGGACGTCCACTTAAACCAAATTTGGTCTATCGGACATTAAGAAGGATAATAATTGGCTTACTTTAAAGTCTTGTTATTCTGCTCAGAACGCTTGCCAAGAAGATTTCCAAGCTCACTATAGTTTTGGCAGGTTAGGAGGTTATAAAGGTTTGTATTGTAGAAAATACTATAAAAATCAGATCTAATGTGGGTGTAAGAAAGGCACTCTAATAGAAATTTGATTTTAATCCTCAACACTCATAGACTCACACAGATGGAAAACCCTTTCCTCCCATGGAGTTTTAGGAATATACCAATGCCCTATTTCGCTATGGAGTTCATGAGAGTTCGTTCTAATCTTGGCTATATTATTTTTCTTCCATGTGCTAGTTACTACCAAGACATACTTCTGATCTTCCAAGTTAGGTTTAATGACCTCCTTATAGTATCTTAATTTTCTCTTAACTGCTAAATTTTCCTCACACCGGAATTTCTCTTTAAACTTAGAAGTAATAAGAATTTTGACATTATCAATGTTTTGCAAAATGTCATTTTTATCAATGCCTCAATAATTTAACCAAGCTATAGTGAATTAATACAAATATATCTTTTATAAATAATTCTTAATTAATATTAATATATCTCAGTTTCTAATTTTTCCTTATTTAAAGCAATAATAATAATAATAAGCATTTACATCTTAATAAATTTCAATATCATATAAATAAATATTTTTAATACTTATTTACTAATATTAATAAATATTATTATTTCATAATAATAATTAATAATTATTAAAAAAATTTAATTTATCATTTTTCTCTAACGCTTAAGTTAGTAATTAGCAATAATGACAGTTTTAAAGATATTCTCTAATCAATGTAGATAAACCATGACCACATATTTAAAAGTAGTTGATATACAATAATGAATATCAACCATTTTTAAAATAGGTTATTGTTAGTTAAAGTTTTAAATAATAATAAAAATTGTTATTTAATATATAATTAAGTTATTTTATTTAACAAAAATTTAAACTGAAAATATGAATGAGATTATTTTTATTAAAACCCATTGTAAAGTGTAAAATATGTCATAATTTTTTATAAAATTAAATAAGTTAAATGTTTCAACTTATTTGCATTGAGTTAAATGTTTGAGTTCATTCACTACAGTGTTACACATTTAAAATATGTTATAAAGTGTAAAATATGTGATATTTTAAGATAAAATTAGATTAAGCTAAATGTTTCAACATATTTGTATTAAGTAAAATGTTTGAATTTATTAAGGTCACTAGTTCGGTATTATGTTATACATGAATAAACATCTTAAATAATGTCGATAGTATGCATAAGCTTGCATTTGTAGTTATATAGTAAGAATGCAATGCAAGTATTAGGTTAGATAGATATGGACTTAAGGATTAGAAACAATGCTTTTAGTGTACAAATTTATATTGCTTTTTAGACATAAATATATAGTTAGTAATGCTTAGATTTATATAATTTTAATTTAATTTTTAAAAGTATAAAAGAAAGATTGTGGATTTTTTTTTACTTTTAACTTACTTTCAATTTTTTTTGCGTTTGTATGAGTATTATATATTTTTATAAGTAGGTAATAAGCAACTTTGTTACTTGACAATGTCCATAATTTTGTTGATTTTCTGCATTTTTTTAGGAATATGTTATGCAAGTTATCTTAATTAAAAAAAAACACTAAAAGCAAAGTGTAAAACTTGAGAGTTGACATTACAAATCATTAATGAAGTAGACACAAAGAATACAAAAAAGCATAGACCTTGAATTCACAAATAGGTAGTAATAGCTCTTTTACAAAGCATGTTGTTTAGATAATTTAACTATGAATTTAATTCAGAATTATGTAGTGTATTACTATATACTAGAAAACATTGATTACAATCATAATAAAAACATTTAATTTATAATAATCATGAGAATTATACTTATCTATTATTAATTTTGAACATAGAATAGATGGGATTATTGTTCCTCTTAATAATAAATAGTACAAGGATATTATTAGCCCTAAGTTGATACCTTTGAATGACACAAAAGTAAGGTCATCTCAATCCCTCATTCTCATAAACCATAAGATTCCAACCTCTTGGAATTCAACTCATAATGATACCAAATATTTTCCCGAAATGAGAGACATGTGATGGCATAAAAATTGAGAGAATATCCCCCTTTCAAAGAAAATCTAGCCTTTTATTTCTCCCTCGCATGGGAGGCTAGGTGTAACTTCTTATGAACGTCATTTGCATAAAAAAAATATTTTCCATTTTTCCATAATTATGTGTGTGTGTTTCTAGAATTAAATTTTTATTCTAAAAGGGTCCATATTATTAAGTCACTATGGGAAAGTTAGGTCTCCCCTGTCTTCTCTTTATCGCAATGTCTTGAGTTGGATCATGGTCCTTTAATTTTTTCCCTTGTCCATTTCATATCAAGTTTTCTAATTTATTCAAAACACTTTCACATCATAGACCTTATCTAGGACATTTTAACATGACTTTTATATGCACCATTTACACATTCGCTAATAAAGGTCTTGGGCTTGGGCCACTGCTAGGAATATTTTACATGATTTCATATTCGTACTTTTAATATGTCAAATGTAATTTGTTATTGAGTACTAAGATATGTCTTACACATATTCATATCCAAATGTAAAGGGGTAGAAGTGAGGCGTTATATTCCCCGTCCCTTCCCACCCACCCCCCGTCAACCCATCTTAGATCAACATTGACCTCGGTATGGTCTTCTCCATTTATTGGTGTTGCAAGTTAGGTCTTATTGGATCAACCAAAACATTGCAACTACTTTTCATATATTTTTATTCAAACAATTCAATTATTCCAAATAACCATAGGAATGAGGCTAACACACATAAAACAAAGAGAACCAAATCTTATCTGCATTTCAGGTTATATACACTAGTACATTATAGGTATATACACTAATTATATACACTAGTTTATGTATATTGTATGTGTACACTAGTGTATATTCCATATGCATATTTAGTGTATACACTAGTGTATATATTCTATTACATATCCTAGCTCGTAGGTATATACACTAGCGTATATATAACTAGTACACACTAGAATATACACTAAGCATATACACTGGTGTATATTCTATACATTAGGCATAGTATATATACACTAGTGTATATTCAAACGTAACAGTACCATATACACATGTATATACACTAGTATATATTGTACTGTATAGGGTTGGTGCAAGGTAATGATACCTACTCATGACGTGTTAGTTGCAATGGCATGCTGGAAGAATAGAAATATGATCATTAAAATGAATTATTAGAGGTACCTACAAAACTTTTGAGAATTAGGTGTAAAAAGATGAAACTTATACAATCGGATTACCTTTTGGAATATATAACTTTTATTTATGGAAAATATGTATAACTATCCAAAATTTTTGTTCTTCTAATATTGGTATGTTATTTTTTCTCTAAAACATAATGCATATGTTTGTGTCGGTCCACCTGGTTGGTATGTAAATCGTCAAATTTTGTGAAAAAAAATGTAGACTTCTAGGTAATAGCATGGTTATTTTTCCAAAATTTTAGAAGTTAATTTTATATTTTTTCTAAATTAAAAAATTAATCCAAGTTGTCATGTCAATCAATAAATTCATCCATAGCCTAAAACTTTTTTAAATGTTTGAATTTTCCAAATAAATATCTCTAATACCCCACTTTGTCTCCCACCCTACCTCTTAGTAACCTTGTTTCTCTCTCTTTGTCCTCCTAATCTCTCTCTCTTACCCTAAAACCTAACCCCATTTTCTCTCTCTCACTCTAACTACCCCCAAACCCCCTTTATAATCCTAGCCCCCATCCTACTATCCTTGCCCATAACCACCCCCTGTACATGCACACAATTTAATTCAATGATCCTCCTCTTCAAGTTAGTATTATCATCCATCTATTCTTGAATATAATTACTAAGCATAAAACCAATATCAACATGTAACCTAAGGTATCCCTGAATTCCTAATGCTTTAATATCCAATGAAATGGAGTTAATCTCCAAGAACTTTCTCCCTTTCATCCTTATTCTCCCAATCTACAGTTTTGGTCCTATGGATCAAAATTAATTTGGTGTAATGTAATTGATTTATCTTTGAAAACAAGAATCTCTTAAGGAACATTTGTCCTTTCCATCAAAGTATTATTTCCCATTTATACAATAGTCGAGGCTAGTATGACATCAATTTGAGCATAAACTTCCAAGACTTCAATTGTCTCTAATTGAGTAGCATGATCACTTTTAGGTGACTTTTACTTCTTTGGCATAGAATGTTCTTTTACAACTTCTCCTCATGAGGGGTGTGATCATCACTGGCATCATTATCACCTCCAATGCATCCAGTAATATCCTTGGGGTAAGAAGTAGTAGAAGGTTTGTTGGAGGAGATAGTGACGTTTCTCCTAAAATGGGATACAAAACCACTCCTCCTATTAATTAATTACCAACCTCATTTGTTTGCAACTAGAGGTTGATACCTAACTTCATTGGGAACAATTCCTAAAGTTGCCTCACCTCAAGGAATAGTATTCAAACTAATAAAATCATGTAAATCGCTATGATCCATCACTTTATCACTGTGATAATTATTATGTCCTTGCTTAGCCTCTAGTCCTTCATTATCTCTAACACCCTTGGCTTTCCATTTAGAAGAAGTAAAGAAATAGTTGTACATTTTTGTAGTGATAAAAGTTATAAATATGTCTTGAGGGGCATAACCCCTAATAATATCAACTTCCTTTAAATCAAGAGATTTCAAGTGTTATACCAAATTCCATGCAAACCATACCTCTCACCATGGTACTTGCAAATTTGAATGGGGTGGTAATAAATCGTTTCATTTGATTTCCCTCAATTAATGAGGGCCACTTCTGGTAGTTTCTGCAAAATGCACTAAAAAACATAATCCATCACATACAAATTTGGGTCCAACATATATGGTTTCCCTTCAAAACCTTAAAGTTAGAGGTATGCATTTCCCTCCTCATAAATGAAGTCACCCTTTCCTTGGAGAAGATCATAGACTCCCTTCATTAATATTTCTAGTCAATGCCTAGTCAACATTTGTCTGAATCTTGAAAGGGGCCTTGTGTCTCCAAAGCATGGAGTACCGTAATGGAAGGAGTTCCAAATGCATATAGACATCCTCTTTTGGGGCCAAATTTTTGAAGAGGATGCAAAAGAGAATTTTATATATCAAATATGAGGTCATTAAAAATATTTGAGTCTTTTAAAATTTTACCAACTAATGGGAATTATTTTTGGATATTAATTCTTCCTAGTCAAATACTACATATTTATTCACCACATAATCCATAACATATAAAGCATACCTAGGAACCTTATTTGTGCTTTCCTGACCAACACTCCAAGTGAAAATCCAAACAACCTTAGATATGGTTCAATCAAGTCTACAATGTCAATTTGGTAGGCCATGACATTCTCAATGGTTGGGTTTTTGTAGAAAATTTATCACAATAGAGACCCCGTCACCATTTTCATTCATGAAGGTATTAACACCCATCATCTTGAATAATACCCTAGTTGTTGCATAGAGTCTCAATATATTTCTAAAGGTGCACGGAGTCTCAAGCACTTTTGTAAATGCATATATGAAAGCACTTCCATACATGTTCATATATGGAATCACATATACAGAAGTGCTTATGTATATGCACATACAAAATAACTTCCATATGTGTGCATATGCAGGAGGTGCATATATGGAAGCACTTCAATGACTTTGTTGTAGAGTGGGTATTGCTTTCCTTAAAGATATCACAAATTCAGTTATAAAATAAAAGTAAGGAAATACTTATTACAATTTGATTCAATGTTTTATGATATATTATTTTTATTTGCAATTTTTTTTAACAATGGTTTTAAAATTGAGTATTTAGTATATACACTAGTGAATATTATAGCATATACAATAGTCTATACACTATAATGTAACTAGGTATATACACTAGTGTATACATTGTACTATAACTAGTGTATACAGTAGAGTTTATGTACCGTATCTGTTGTGCACCGGCTCAACAGCCTTCTAAAATCATTATTGCAGCAAACAAAATCCCATTTTGTTTGATGAAATGTCTAAAGTTTAGAAGGGATAAACTTAGCTACTGAATGGTTGATTTTTCCTTAGCTACCGATTTATTGAAATGCTACATTTGTTTGAACAAGCTTTGCAAACCACTTTGGATCAATGATATCAATTTTTGAGTTATTGGTTTGAATGCATTATCACTAGGGGAATTGATACATGGGGATTCGTGGTTATTATGCTTGATCCTGTAAGCTTACCTGTGCAGGCTCTGTCAAACATTACATTAATTATGCTCAATTCCATGGTTAAGAATATGTCATTATGGGCATGTTTCATGATTTTCATACAAGAACAAGGTAATGATGATTAACGTTGATAGAACTTTAATGAGACATAGATATATCATTCATATGCCTTATCCTAATGTTTGTTGAACATGAATTGTATTATTTCACATGGGATAATTACCAAAGATATAGTGTGGGTTATATTTCGATTCGTCACCTTTGGAGGGAGAGCCGAACGCGTGTATGAAAAATCTGTGGCACGAGTCACATTCATTGTGGATTTAGAGTGTTATGATGACACTCATACCTCCCTGCTGTCCACGTCTCAGTCCTAGTACGTGATCCTAGTCGTGGCGCTTCACCACTGGAGCACCTGTCATGCGTACACCTGATGTGCACTCGTCATTTAACTCAGAAAGGATTGTGATAAACTCAGGTTTTAAACACTTTGGCCGTCGTTCGTGTTCGCCATTTTGAATGATGATGGCTCCGACTATGATGAACTTACAGGGGTTTCTCCTATATTCAAATATGGCTTATCCTCTGTATTGTTTACTGTTGCTGAGTTTTGGTTCTAAGTGCTCTCGGTCTGCTCTTCTGTCGCTAATTCAGTGGTGGCAGGTTTGCTGTGCACATTGTTATATTGGCAAGCTGACAGGGATGGCTCCTGTCGTCAGAGTCGAGCCTCATGAATTAACCCTCTTGGATTCAAATCCTGATCTTTTGCGAAAGATTAAGGATGTGGGGTGGTTACAGTTTCTGGAGAAATTTTCTGATTCAAACCCAGAGGTCACTAGGGTTTTCTCCATGTCCTTGATAAATTACCAGGCCGAAGTAGGTGATTTATGTTTTCGGGTCGACGAGAGGTCAATTGCGCATGCGACTGGTCTCCCTTTGTCCGGGAAGAAATGGTTTAAGTACTAGAGGATGGATATCACGGAATGGAGAAGTTTGCTGAAAAACCCGACACAAGAGGTCTCTTTTCGCACTGGTGTCGCACGTAAGTATTTTCGTAAAGAATGGAGACCTGTGCTCGATTTGATTCATAGATATCTTACCTGCGAGGGTCGATTATTGTCAGCTTATGTGTACCACCTTCGTTTGATGGAATTTTTCATAGGGTTTCCGATTAATCTTCCTTATTACCTTCTCCATAGCTTGTTTAAAATGTCGAATGCTATAAAGAAAGGACCAAAATACTTAAGCCATAGTTTATTTCACCACGGGCTGGTCCGCATTTTGATTGAAAATGAATTGATAAAAGCAGGTCGTTCTTGGGAACAATTTATAGAAGTTAATGGCTTTTCAAAATTGTGCCATTGTATGTTTGATAACCCCGACGACTGTGGTAAGCACAGGGTTTTGGGTTCAGCTTCGTTGAATAAACCCACATCAAACCCTAGTCCTAAGAATGTGGAACCCTCTCAAGTACCAGTGGTTAATCCGGATAGTGTTCATCCTGTTTCTTTACATCCTAGTCGTGGTAAAAAAGG
>LPNX010594191.1:74594-84611 GCA_001517045.1 Pseudotsuga menziesii | reverse complement strand
ACATTAGTTAGGGATCGTAATATTCATTCTTGGTCTTTAATGTTGCTATTATGGGAGAATGAAAAGGTATTTAAAGACGGATAGTGAACATATGAAGGGGTCGATACTTTGGGGATGCAAATACTGAACTGCTGGTTCGTACTGTTTGGGCTGCTAGGTGGTTATCTGTCAGTTGTCACAATGTCTTGGGCTGGTGATGTTTGATTCACATTTACAGTTTTAAAACTTATATGTGGCTTATAATATCTTTCAGTTTTTGGTATTTGCTTTTCCTATATTACTATGTTTGTTTTAATCTCCTTTGATGGATTGTGCGAAGATGACCTATTAGGTATCGACTGTTCTTGCTTTTAGCTATGCTAGTATAACATATTTTGTAGTTAATAATCGATATTATTGTTACATTATATGGAATGATGCTTGTATGAATTTGCAACGGTTGAATTTCTTTAAAATTTGCAAATGTTTATATACAGTGCATTTATCAGTATCACTTGATAACAAGTTTTAATTAAATTGTGCTCCTGATCAGGATAGGCATTAGATTAGACTTATGTTTAATTTCAGTTCTTGTTTTCCGTACTATCAGAAAAATATTAGTGTGATTGATCTCTTTCGTTGAAAGTATAATCAGCTTATCTCTTAATATAATTACTGTACATTTGTGTATAAATTAACAGAACTTTATAATACATAGATTTTGTCCAGATTTATGTTGTATTTGTATAACTAATTGTTTACAGTAGTTTTATATAACAGTAGTATAACCTGGGTTAAACTTCTGAAAGTTTAGGGTCAACGCTAACTATCAGTAGCACTAATTAGTCTCTTAGGATCCCAGGCCAACAGAGCCTTTAAACCTGTAGGGAGCGACTACTTAAAACAGCTTGGAACCTGCTCTAAGGATCCCAGACTGGGTCGTTTTCCCCCGTTGCGGGCTAAGTCAAATACGCCCGTCAACAATGACGCTAGAAGGAGGGACAGCGTAAAATGGCTGATGACATCAACCCTGTTAACAAAACTAATTAGCCAACTACCCCTCAATTACAATCAGGTACTCAACCACGCACTCGCCACTCATCACGAGTGAATGAAACCCCAGTGGGCGACTCTGTTCGAAATATGATCTCTCAATTCAACTCTCCTGTTCCTGAACAAATCGACCAGTATGAACAAGCCATAAACGAATCCCAAAGAATCTTAACTAGGGCTTATTCGAATCTCACTAGACGCCTACCCATTGAATTACCCCTTCCACAGATTACTAGGCCTCGCACTCATCTCCCTAAACCCGTCTTGGAAGAACAAGGGCCATCTGTAACAGATATTAATCAGCATTCATCTTCTGTAGGACCATCTGTTTCGGGAGGATCCGGTCGACCACCGTCACCACCTCATTCGTCTAGTATTCCTCAAAAACCACCCTCACCACCTCTGACTCCCAGGAATATGGCAGCTGCCAATCCGCCTAACCCTATGCCTTGGATGGCCCAGGATGCTGTTGCTATCCCTGGTGTCCAGCATCCTTTGCCTAAACACCCTGAAAAGCTTCTGCCTAAGTTCAACCCTGAGTCGAAGGAGCCAGCTGAAGATCACGTCAAGGAGTTTATGCTGGCAGTCCGGCTCCTAGACGTTGAACATGAAGATGTTGTATGCCGACTGTTCCCTTACACGTTTGAAGGAAAGGCTTCAACATGGTATTTTTCCTTGACAGCTGGATCCATCACCAGCTGGAATGAATTTGATATCGCATTTATAAACAAGTTTGGAGATGACAAGTCTCCGGCAGTCTTAGTGTCAGAACTGTCTAAAATTCGCATAGAACCTAAAGAAAAAGTTAAAGACTTTAACCAACGCTTTCTGACCTTAAGGAATAGAATTCCCGCCACTTCAAGGCCCACTGAAGATGTAACGATTGAATTTTACACTTCAGCCTTACCTGGAAAAATAGCCATGTTCGTCCGGCAAAAGGCCAAACTTACTTTAGCTGAAAATTTCGAAGAAGCAATTAAGGTTGAAAAGGATGTGTTTGCCACAAAGGCGAATTCCGGAGTAGATATCGAGTCAGCATCTTCTTCTCGTAAGAAGATCGACAGTCCCGCCAAAACTGCAACTAGTTCTGACAAAAGAAGTCAAGATGCTTTAGATTTGGATAGTCTTCAACGAGTCATCAAAAAACTTTCTAATGAGATCATCGATTTAAAAAAAGGCACTTCTGATAATACCCCAAATAAAGAACCACCCAGATATTTATTTAGAAGGCCTTTTCAGAATCCACCTGTAAAACAAAATTCACCCTCTGAAGCTAATAACATTGAGGAAATTAACAATTTTCTCAAAGCAATAGTTTCAGATATGGAAACAACTACTGAAACTGAAACTCAGTCTTCAGGACAGAGTTCTCAAGATAAACAAGACACCAATGATAACACTGATAATAAACCACCCAATGTCATCAGTCATTTTTGGGACACCTCAGAATTAACTGATGACGAAGAGGTGGCTGTTGTCAATGTGAATCAGCATCAACATAACACCAGAAGTAAAAAGGACCAGCCTTCAACTGAACCTGCTGCAACTGTTCCAAATAGTAATTCAGCTGCTAAAGACAAAGATCAGCCTGCGATTAGTAATACTCCACCTTCCCTTGATTTAGAATATGATTTGATTGAAGACTTAAAGAAGAGCAGGGCTAATATTTCACTATATGAACTCATAAAAATACCTATAATTTGTGAGAAGATGGTACAAGGGGTTTCCCCAATTAAAACTGGTAATCAGAATAGTGCTATTAGCAATAAAGATAATTCCCAAAAGTATTCAGTCAATGCATCATCAATAGGAAAAAAATCTGACTCTTCAACTCCACCCTTTTTACTTTCGTTTGAAATATTTAATCGCAAAGTACATAACTGTATGATTGACTCAGGGGCATCCAAAAATGTTATGCCTTACTCGGTGTGTAAAAGGCTTAATGCTGTCCCCCAGCCTTGCGATACTAGTATAGTACAGCTAGATCGTTCAAACGTTAAGGTAATAGGTAAGCTGAAGGAAGTGCTGATAAGGTTAGATTCCAATCCCCAAGTGCATTTTGTTATCGATATTATTGTTGCTGATATACCAGAAGCATATGGTTTATTTCTGAGCAGGGATTGGTCACAGAAACTCGATGGATATTTCGCGACAGACTGGTCACACTTATGGATACCTTATAAGGGTCAGCCGAACAAAATCAGAATCGATAGAGAACGGTATATGAAGCATACCGTCACATAAATTGATGATTCAAATGAACCTGTTCTGTTTGCTGATACCATATTGGGTAACTATATGGCTGACTCATATTTTGGCAATTTAGAGGCTGAAATTTCAGAAATTCCTAATTCAAATCAGCAGTCTGAAATCTGTCACTTTACACAAGTTCCAGCTGAAATTTCAGTCCCGGATACGCCACATTTAGACCTCAATGACGGTTTTTGGTCTCTTTATTTTGATGGTTCCAAGTCAAAAGAAGGGGCTGGTGCAGGATGCTTACTGATTGACCCTTACGGGAAGAGGTACTTCATTGCTTGCAGATTAGAGTTTGATTGCACAAATAATATCGCTGAGTATGAAGCCCTCATTCAAGGGCTGAAGAAAGCGATCGATTTGGGAGCCAAAGCCTTGGTAGTCTTAGGAGATTCCGAAATTATTGTTCGTCAGGTACGTAATACAATACACTGCATAGCAGGACACTTGAGAAACTATCAAACTGAGGTATGGAATTTGCTGTTGGCATTTGAAGCATTTAATATAAGTTCCATTCCTCGCTATTTAAATCAGGAAGCTGATCTTTTGGCTAATGTAGCTTCAAGATTGATTCCCTCGGAAGGAATTCTTACTGATGCTTTCTCGGTTGAATTAATATTCAGGCCTTCTATTCCTGACAACATTACAAATTGGAGAGTCTTTGATGACGACCAGCAATTAATCGACTTCCTGACTCTTAAGGATACCTTCAAGGATGCAGTCTGTGATGAAAGGACTCACGATGAGGATCTGCATAATTTTACGGTAATCCCCAAGCCTTGTTCAGTTCAAGAGTCCCTTGATCAGGTTAGTCCTCTTCCCAGGTCAGTAATCAAGCTTGAGAAATTTTACGACTTAAGGGACAAATTCAAAGCTGCAAAAAATAGTAAAACTAATAGCTCCATCATGCAATCTGATATTGTAAATCTAGGAACTGAGCAAAACCCTCAATGTGTAAATTTGGGCAGCACATGTATTGCTCAAGAACGAACAGCCTTTATTAAACTCTTTAGGGAATTCAAAGACATATTCGCATGGACCTATGATGACTTGAAAACATTTGACCCTAATATCATGCAACATGTCATTCCTATGAAACTGGAGGCTAAGCCTTGTCAACAAAAATTGAGGAAGATGCATCCCAGCCTAGAACCAGCTGTCAAGAAGGAGCTAAATAAACTCCTTGCCGCTAGGATAATTTTCCCTGTTCGTCATGCCCAATGGGTAGCAAATCTGGTACCTGTAAGGAAGAAAAACGGTGATATTAGATTGTGTGTCGACTTCTGAAACCTAAATAAGGTTTCTGATAAGGACAATTATCCGGTTCCTACAATGGAGAAAATACTGCAACAGGTCTCTGGATCTGAGATGTTTTCGCTATTGGACGGCTTTTCAGGATACAACCAAGTGTTGGTATCCAAAGCTGACCAATTGAAAACAACTTTTAGGACACCTTGGGGAACCTACGCTTACAGAAAGATGCCTTTTGGTCTCATAAATGCTGGTGCAACATTCCAGAGAGCGATGGATATCACTTTCAGAGCGCTGATTGGTAAGTTTGTTGTGATTTATCTTGATGATGTTACTGTCTTTTCTAAATATAGGTATGATCATTTAACCCATCTCAGGCGAGTGTTCGAGCGCTGCAGGAAGTACGGGATTTCACTAAATCCTAAGAAATCTATCTTTTCAGTCACTGAAGGTAAGTTGCTGGGTTTTGTTGTGTCTAAACAGGGCATTCATATTGACCCGGAGCGTACTCATGCCATATCTCAGATTCCGATGCCTCACTCGAAAAATTCTATGCAGTCCTTTCTTGGAAAAATAAATTTTGTTTCTAGATTCATTCCTGGCTACACAGAAATCGTTAGGCCATTACAGAAGATGATTAGAAAAGATGCTGAGTTTAAATGGAACGCTGATGAAAAGCAATCTTTTCGTGACATTTTAAAAGCTATTGCTGAAGCCCCCACTCTTACTAGCCTAGATTTTTCAAAACCATTCATTTTATATACTTTTGCTTCTGATTTGTCTTATGCTGCTGTGATGACACAGAAAAATCGTGAAAATAACGAGGCTCCTATTGATTTTACGAGTTCTGGTCTAAACGGTGCAGAACTGAATTACCCGGAAGTGGACAAGCAAGCTTTTGCCGTTTTCAAATCTGTTAAACATTTCAGGCCTTACTTACTGAAGTCCCACACCAAAGTAGTTGTACCATATTCTGCAGTCAGAAACCTGCTGGTGCAGAAGGATCTTGGTGAGAAACGAGCACATTGGGTCACCGCACTTCAGGAATATGACTTGGAAATAAAACCATTAAAGATTGTCAGGGGACAAGGTCTATTTAAGCTAGCAGCTGGCTCTGCAGACAGTGCTGAATCAGATCTGCATTTCTTCAGCGACCCTTCCTTATTTGAAAGGGAAGTTTTTCCGATCTCTATTCCTCTTGATTCTTGGTATGAGGATATTAAGTTCTTTTTATTACATGGGACTGCTCCTGAACATCTAGACCCACGTCATAAAAGGGCTTTAAGACTGAAATCTACACCTTATCAGCTCATTGATAATATCTTGTTTAGAAAGAATTTTGAAGGGGTATTTCTTCGTTGCCTAGAAAGGGATGAGGCTGATAACGTGTTATCTCAATTGCATGCAGGTCCAGCAGGAGGACATTTCAGCGGTGAAACTACTGCCCATAAAATACTTAAAGCGGGGTACTACTGGCCCACATTATTTAAAGATGCATATGCATTCATCAGGAAGTGTCAGGAGTGCCAAAGGGCAGGAGGCAGGCTGAAAAAGGCAGCATTACCCCTCCAGCCAGTTATCATTGAAGTCCCATTTCAGCAATGGGGTCTAGATATCGTTGGCCCAATTACTCCAGCCTCTTCGCAGCAGCATAAATATATTCTTACGGCCACGGATTACTTCACTCGTTGGGTTGAAGCCATCCCATTACGAATAGTCAATTCAGATCAGGTGATAGCTTTCCTTGATTCCTTCATCATCACTAGATTCGGTATGCCTGAGTCTTTAATATTTGATAATGCTACTTATTTTTCTTTTGTTAAATTGACTGAGTATGCATTAGAAAAAGGAATAAAATTAAAGTATTCTGCTAACTATTACCCTCAAGGTAATGGGTTGGCAGAATCATCTAATAAAAATCTGATTAAAATTCTTAAACGTACTGTGGCTAACCATCACAGAGATTGGCATACCGCCTTGTCAAACGCTTTGTGGGCTGACAGGGTAACTCCCAAAGCTGCTATAGGAAACTCTCCATTTTTCCTAGTTTATGGCAAAGAGGCCATCTTACCTCCTCACCTATTCCTGCCTTCTTTACAACTTGCTCAATCAGTACAGGAAATACCCTGTTCCGCCATGGAGCGTCGAATTAATACGTTACAGAAACTCGAAGAAGATAGGGAAATGGTTAGGAAAAAATTCGACAAACATCAGCAGACTGTGAAACGCTGGTTTGACCTTAAGAAATCAGTCAATCGCGAGCTGGAGGTGGGTGATTTAGTTTTGAGATGGGATAAGGAACATGAAGATAAGGGAAAACATACAAAGTTTCAGCGTTTGTGGCTAGGACCATTCATTATTACAGAAAATCTTGGTCCCAGCACTTTCAGGCTGCAGACACTGGAAGGTGAGATTGATGAACTTCCAGTAAATGGTCACTTAATCAAGAGATACTTCTGTTGATCCTCCTCAAGGGATCATCCTGTATATATTATTGGTGTGGAGTGCTTGTTTGAATGATTTTATTTGTTTTTGGTTTGCGTGTATATTCTTCTTTTTATTTTTCTGCTTTGCTTTTGTGATCCGAGCTTGATATGTTCGCCAAAACCCAAAGCTGATGACTGAATTCAATTTCTGAAATTGATCTGAAAATCATGCATCAAGGCAGTATTTTTCTGAAAAAGGTCATTCTGTTTTACTTTTCACACAGAGAGGGAATTCCATAGTCCTGGATGTTACCAGTAATTTTTAATGCATGTTAATTCCGCATATCAGTATCTGCAAAATTCAGCCTAAGGAGATTAAAGCAGTTTTTGGTAAGGTCATCTATTTAATCTCTTACGCCATACCCCCTCGTAGAGAGGAGCAGAATTGCCTCCCTACCTGCTAAGATAATCTCCTTTGGAGATTAACTTTAATTACGCTCTGGGTAATGATAGACTGGAAATTTTTTTAAAAGGTGTCTGAAGGACAGAAGGTCTCATGACGAGCCGGTCTGTTCAGGCTCATGAGTTTACATCCAGTAGCATTGTCGTCTCCGGTTACCAAGCCTGGGCAATGACCCTTAGCCATAAAACTCTGAGGGGTGAAAGGTCTCATCACGAGCCGATTCATTTTACTGATATGTAGACTGGTGACTGACATGATTACCATCAGGTTACCAAGCCTGAATCATGGCCTTCATGACTGAAGAAATATATAAAAGAGAAAAGAAAATAATTGTAACAATTTATGTTGCCTAGAATTGTAAACTTTTCACTAGCAGGTTGGATACTGGTATTTTGTGGGTTTTGAAGTAACCCTGCCATGGCTATGAACGCCGGCTAGCAGCAGGGCCATGCTTATGGTATTGAGAATTTATCTTTTAAGACTGAATCATCCACTGTTCTTCTCTCCTGGACTGAATTTTGTTAGAAATCTAATGGTTGTCAAATAAATTTCTGAAATTGTAATCTGCTGGTAATGTTTATGATTATGAAGTCTTTGAATCTGGTTGAGATGTTAAAGCAGTGTTGTCTATATAATGACTGATGTTAAGGACTGAATTGCTTTGCTCGCATGATTTCAAGTAAATAAGCAGAGATAACTGTTTCATCCAGCTAGTCGCCATTTGTTGTGCACCGGCTCAACAGCCTTCTAAAATCATTATTGCAGCAAACAAAATCCCATTTTGTTTGATGAAATGTCTAAAGTTTAGAAGGGATAAAATTAGCTACTGAATGGTTGATTTTTCCTTAGCTACCGATTTATTGAAATGCTACATTTGTTTGAACAAGCTTTGTAAACCACTTTGGATCAATGATATCAATTTTTGAGTTATTGGTTTGAATGCATTATCACTAGGGGCATTGATACATGGGGATTCGTGGTTATTATGCTTGATCCTGTAAGCTTACCTGTGCAGGCTCTATCAAACATTACATTAATTATGCTCAATTCCATGGTTAAGAATATGTCATTATGGGCATGTTTCATGATTTTCATACAAGAACAAGGTAATGATGATTAACGTTGATAGAACTTTAATGAGACATAGATATATCATTCATATGCCTTATCCTAATGTTTGTTGAACATGAATTGTATTATTTCACATGGGATAATTACCAAAGATATAGTGTGGGTTATATTTCGATTCGTCACCTTTGGAGGGAGAGCCGAACGCGTTGTATGAAAAATCTGTGGCACGAGTCGCATTCATTGTGGATTTAGAGTGTTATGATGACACTCATACCTCCCTGCTATCCACGTCTCAGTCCTGGTACATGATCCTAGTTGTGGCACTTCACCACTGGAGCACCTGTCATGCGTACACCTGATGTGCACTCGTCATTTAACTCAGAAAGGATTGTGATAAACTCAGGTTTTAAACACTTCGGCCGTCGTTCGTGTTCGCCATTTTGAATGATGATGGCTCCAACTATGATGAACTTACAGGGGTTTCTCCTATATTCAAATATGGCTTATCCTCTGTATTGTTTACTGTTGCTGAGTTTTGGTTCTAAGTGCTCTCGGTCTACTCTTCTGTCGCTAATTCAGTGGTGGCAGGTTTGCTGTGCGCATTGTTATATTGGCAAGCTGACAGGGATGGATCCTGTCGTCAGATTCGAGCCTCATGAATTAACCCTCTTGGATTCAAATCCTGATCTTTTGCGAAAGATTAAGGATGTGGGGTGGTTACAGTTTCTGGAGAAATTTTCTGATTCAAACCCAGAGGTCACTAGGGTTTTCGCCATGTCCTTGATAAATTACCAGGCCGAAGTAGGTGATTTATGTTTTCGGGTCGACGAGAGGTCAATTGCGCATGCGACCGGTCTCCCTTTGTCCGGGAAGAAATGGTTTAAGTACCAGAGGATGGATATCACGGAATGGAGAAGTTCGCTGAAAAACCCGACACAATAGGTCTCTTTTCGCGCTGGTGTCACACGTAAGTATTTTCGTAAAGAATGGAGACCTGTGCTCGATTTGATTCATAGATATCTTACCTGCGAGGGTCGATTGTCGTCAGCTTATGTGTACCACCTTCGTTTGATGGCAGTTTTCATAGGGTTTCCGATTAATCTTCCTTATTACCTTCTCCACAGCTTGTTTAAAATGTCGAATGCTATAAAGAAAGGACCAAAATACTTAAGCCATAGTTTATTTCACCACGGGCTGGTCCGCATTTTGATTGAAAATGAATTGATAAAAGCAGGTCGTTCTTGGGAACAATTTATAGAAGTTAATGGCTTTTCAAAATTGTGCCATTGTATGTTTGATAACCCCGACGACTGTGGTAAGCACAGGGTTTTGGGTTCAGCTTCGTTGAATAAACCCACATCAAACCCTAGTCCTAAGAATGTGGAACCCTCTCAAGTACCAGTGGTTAATCCGGATAGTGTTCATCCTGTTTCTTTACATCCTAGTTGTGGTAAAAAAGGTTCAGGTTTGTCACCTGTCACGCCATCAAACAATAATGACAGAGTTGGTAGTCGCCGC
>LPNX010594191.1:2685-65185 GCA_001517045.1 Pseudotsuga menziesii | reverse complement strand
AGCTCGAGCCACATGCTCAACTTTTCAATCATCCTTCAAAGCTATATTTTCATTTATCCAAGATAGGGATGTCTCGTTATGTAGATGGTTCTTCCCTAATTAATGTGAAGGTTCTTTATTAAAGTTAGGATGTTTTTCTTCCTCTTAGGTTTTCATCTCTCTATTGAACATATATTTGGGACCCACAGTTCTAGAAGTCGAGGAATCTATTAGATATAAGAAGTATTTCAAGGATACAAAAAATTCCTTTCATTTTATTGGCTATATCAAACAATTTCCTTCTCATCACTTTTTGATTGAAAGGTTTGCCAATATTATGCAATTTTTTTCAAAAATGAATATTTGAAGTAAACTAAGTTTTACTTATTCCTAAAGTTGGTGGATTACAAAACAAGTATCTTTGAAGTACAGTAAGTTTTACGTATTCTTAATGTTGGTGAAAAGTTCATATCACTACCTATAAGTGGATATGTGTAGAAATTAACCTTTCGAAGACTACCATAGGACATGTTGTTAGAAGCCATTGACTATTTTGTTGTTAGGACATGATGATGATGATGAGGAGGAGGGTCATGATTATGAAGATGATGACAACGACAATGATGACGATGATGGTGATGATGATGATGATGATAATGAAGAGGATGATGATGATGATGATGATTATGATGATGATGATGATGATGATGATGATGATGAAGAGGATGACAATGCTAATGATGAAGAGGATGATGATGATGATGATGACATTGATTATGAACATAATCATCATAATCAATGTCATCGTCATCATCATCGTACTCTTCATCATTATCATCATCATCCTCTTCATATTCATCATCATTATCATCGTCCTCGTCATCGTCATCCTCATCATCATCACCATCATTGTCATCATCGTCATCATCACCGTCATCGTCACCATTACCATCATCATCATCATCATCATTATCATCATGGCGATGATGATGAAGTTGATGAAGATGATGTGGATCATCAGTATTTCCATCATCATCATCATCATCATCACCATCATCATTGCCATTACCATCATCATCATGAGGATGACGATGATGGTGTTGATGATGATGATGATAATGAGGGTCATGATAATGATGATGAAGATGACGACGATGATGATGATGACGTTAATGATGATGATGATGATGATGATGAGGGTCCTGATAATGAAGATAACGATGTTGAAGATGATGATGACAATGATGATTATGATGATGGTGATGATGGTGATCATTTCCATCATCATCATCATCATCATCATCATCACCGTCATCATCACCCTTACCATCATCATCATGATGAAGACGACGATGACGACGACGATGATCATGATCATGATGATGAAGATGATGATGATTAGTTGAGATTGTAGGGATTAGCTGAGATCGCCATCATCATCTTCATCTTCAGGGGTTTCGTTGTAGGGATTAGGTGAGATCGCCATCATCATCATCATCATATTATAATAAAAAATACTATTCCTAATAAAAAAATACTATTATGGCAATACATATAATATAAAATAATATATAATAAAAATAAAATACATATAATATAAAATAATACATAATAAAAAATAAATAGTCTATTTCGACATTGTCGCGACTCATTTTGGACAGTTCTATGCAATTTGTACATTTTTGTGATTTTTGGAGTAGCTCTGGTGGAGCTTAGGGTTCAGAATTGGAGCTCACAGTTGAGAATTGGAGCTCATGGTTTCAATTTGGAGCTCAAGGTTCAGATTTGGAGCTCAAGGTTGAGAATTGGAGCTCATGGTTTCGATTTCGAGCTCACAGTTCACATTTGGAGCTCATAGTTCATGTTTGGAGCTCACGGTTTCGATTTGGAGCTCATGGCTCAACGAGAAAGCATCACCTCATTTTTTGGGCATGCCGTGACAAGGGTTTTTGGGCATGCAACCGGTTCATGGTTTTATATTGGATGGGAATGCAACCGGTTCAGGGTTTTAGATTGGATGGGCATGCAACTGGTTCAGGGTTTTAGTTTTTTTGGGCATGCTGTGATGTTTGCAATGTATTTGTGGGAAACAATCTACAACCACATCAATTCCAAACTGAAATTCTAGATGCCCTAGATTGCCACATTACATTAGGATAGATGAGAGCTAGGGGCAACATTATCTCTTAGCTCACCGTATCCCACCCATCATCAGAGCTACAAGGGAGTAGAAAGCAATTCTATGTGAATACTTGACCCGAATAGAGCAGTGGTTTACCTTCAGAAATAGTTCCCACTCTTTATTATGCGCCAAGATTTTGTTACAACAATTAGAAATATGACTTGAATGAGATGAATCCCCCACCCCTAAAGGGTTTTTTAATGTTGGAATGAACTCGATTAACCACTCGTTTTCCAAAATTGATATAACTCGGTTTATGGATGATTGGATTTTTCTTCGTGTCATTTAGAACATCCATGTCTATATGTATCTGAGCTATGCATCAAATCGAATGGATAGCATATACAACAGGGGGGTTCTCCACTGGATAGGGGAAACACATGGATTTCCAACATGATGGAAAGCCAACAAGTTTTGTTTGGTCTTATTAGGTCCTTAATTTTTAATTTTTAAAATAACAGTTTTTTCGATGAGGTGGTGAGAGATGGAAGAAATTTGGTTGGAGAATGAGAGGAGATAACATGTAGTCCATCAAGCCAAACAATTAAGAAAGACATTGGATATATAGGGTTTTTATTGGAACTCCCCACCCTCAAGAGAGGATATATTTTGTAAAGGTTTAGGCCTAGAAAAGGGTTGTTGGTATTGTTATTAATGATGTTGTTATAGTTGATAGCTAGTATAATATGGTTAAACAGTAGAAGGGTGTTGCAGTTGCTTTAATTGTAAGGGTTTTGGGATAATAGTGGTGAGAGATGGAAGAAATTTGGTTAGAGAAGGAGAGGAGATAATAGGTAGTCCATCAATCCAAACAGTTAAGAAAGACATTGGATATATAGGGTTTTGATTGGAACTCCCCACCCTCAAGAGAGGATATATTTTGTAAAGGTTTAGGCCTGGAAAAGGGTTGTTGGTATTGTTATTAATGATGTTGTTATAGTTGATAGCTAGTATAATATGGTTAAATAGTAGAAGGGTGTTGCAGTTTCTTTAATTGTAATATGATCTATACTAGACTTGTTATATTTATGTTCTGATGATGTATTGGATTATGACCAATATTAATGGAATGAGACCTCCATTCCAAATATTTGGTTTGTTCCTTTTATATGCAAACGATGTGTTTTTTTATTATTCCACAACTATGTTAATAAATGAATTCTTATTTTGTATAGTTGTGTCACATTCTATAGTAGAAGGTACTAATAATTATAAGGGTTCGTTTGTTCATGGTGGTATGGGAATGAGTTGCACTTGAATGAATGGGGACTTGCATAAGTGGAAAAAGGAACCCTATATGGTGGAGAAAATGTTGGTCATGATGTCCATGTTGCATTAGAGTCATATAGAATTTAGTTTTGTGTGATGCTTTGGGTTAGACTTTCCCCTCTCCAAGTATTGAATATGCTAATGCTTGGACTATAATAGACCACCTTTGTTGGAAACTAATGTAAACCTGTGTATGAGTTTGAGCCAACATTTACATCCACTCTATAGTATCTCCAGAGAACTAACATAATTATTTTTCCATTACTATAAAGGAGATATACTAGAAGATTTGCCTGGACTTGTTGATTTCACTGTTAAGTTGAACCTAAATGATAAACAGAGAGGAGCACTAAGCAAGCTACAACACTTTGTAGGAAATCCAATGAGTAGAGATATAATGATGTTAGTTCTTGGAGATCCCATAGAGTGGATGCTTGGTTTCTCTATAGGTTCCTCATTATATGATTCAGTATATGAATCATATATGCCCCCCCCAAAAATATGATTATTGATTTCAAATATAACATCCAACTCTTCATGAAATCGATAAATGCATGCATTTTCCATCTCATCATCAAACAAGGGTTTTCCTACAAAATATTCCTCATTATAATCTCAACAATATGGACCATCTAATTCAGATTATTTGGATGAGGTAATATAATAGGAGAATGGGTTCTTTCATAACCAACAACCCAAAGGGTCTCTGTCTATACTTCCTGCTTCTTCACCAACTTGAATCCTTCCTTATCAGCTTTTAAATTTTTTTCTACATACCTGTTAATATCATCATAAAAAAAATTGTCCATGAGGACAAAGTTTAAGAACTCTGTCCACATAAACTATATCTCACAAAAGATGACAAGTGTTAATCCAAGCAACGGTGATAATTCCTAGTGTTATGCCTCACAAGTTTAAGATGTTGCAACCTAATGAAACATAATACCAGGAGTTGTCCCCATTATTAGCCAATACTTATTAGCTAGTTTAGAGTTAGTGAATTGAAAGTGGCTAAGTCAACACAAAAAAGAAAGGTAATAAGTTTGACTAAATAAACTATTTTGATAATTGTACCTACATCTTCCGCTACATGCATTGCTTGCATGCCTCACCTATCTTGATGTAATATGAACATTATTATTATTAGTATGTGTACCTTCTCTGACTGACAGTCTTCTTCTTCTTTATTCTCCAAAACAACTATATTATAGGGCCTTTTGGCATGACATTGTTTTGCATGAAACTTTTATTTTTTCAATCTTAGAAAGAAACTCGAACCTAACCCAGTATTTTCCAAATTATAGCGACAACAGGGGTTTGCTAGAATTCTGCCAAATGTTATGGATTTATTCTTTAAGGTGTTTTATTATAGAAAACTTATATTAGAAAGCAACTCGAACCTTTCCCAGTAATTCCCAAGTTCTAAACACCATGAGAGCTTGGACTATACAATATATTTTCATTAAGTGACTGAATGAAGTAATCCACTTACAATAACTATTTTTTCAAAATATTAAATTTTTTTCTACATACTTGTTAATATCATCATCAGACAAAACTGTCCATGAGGACAGAGTTCAAGAACTATGTCCACATGAACTATATCTCACAAAATATAACAAGTGTTCAGCCAAGAAATGGTGATGATTCGTGGTATTGTGCCTCACAAGTTTGTGATGTTGCAACCACATGAAACATAATACCACGAATCATCCCCATTATTAGCCACCACTTATTAGCTATTTTAGATTTAGTGAATTGAAAGTGGCTAAGTCAATGCAAAAAAGAAAGGTAATAAGTTTGACTAAATAAACTATTTTGATAATTGTACCTACATCTTCCACTACATGCATTGCTTGCATGCCTCACCTATCTCGATGTACTATCAACATTATTATTATTGGTATGTGTACCTTCTCTCAATGACAGTCTTCTTCCTATTTATTCTCCAAAACAACTATATTATACGGCCTTTTGACACGACATTGTTTTGCATGCAACTTTTATTTTGTCAATCTAGCATAACTAAAGCATCGAACCTACAAACTTACTATCAAAACAATAGAATATCAGTTTGGGATACTATATTTTTCCATTCGGTGATCTAGTACCTTCTGTAATACCTTCAACCCTTCAAAAGATAGGGGATAAGAGATGGTACATGTGGTACCTAACAAGGAGAACCTATATAATGCCTATAAACGAGTCATTAATGGTGATGATAAAAAATAGTTTCACCTACGAATTGCTTCAACAGCCTATAAATAGTAAAGAATCCCTACTCTATAAATATCATTTCATGAAATAAAACACACCATAATCCACGCATAATTTGATAAATGAATGGAAATAACTATCAATGGGCAATAATAATAATAAAAATATACCCATATATATTAGTTTAGGGATGTATTGAGGTTTATACCACATATTTGATAGTGTATGCATCCAATACTTGCTAGTTACTTGATCACTATCAAGGAACAAATTCAGCTCTATCCTATTAACCTTACTTCATCCAGCTAAAAGAAGTTCACATATTCAAAGAACACAATACTAAGGCTGATAGCTTATCCAAAGAAGCATTAACCTTGGCCTCAGGCCATTTTTTGTTTACTGAATTCACTGATGGTGAATGTACTGATCACGGCACTTTCCAGCTTTTCTATCCCTTAGCACTTGAGTCTTTTATGTGTTGTTTCTATTGACATCCTTTGGATGATTGAGGTGGATGATCCCCTCATATTATTGATCTCTCTTGTTTATTGCTTATTTGGATCAGCCACTTCAGTATTAGACTTGAATTCTCTATCTGTTGAAGGTTAGTGATGTGGATGTAGTCAAGATTCCTAGATTATAGGTGTTACCTTTGAAGATTTGTCAAGTATTCCTGTGAATCTAATCAATTGTCATCTGTCTTTTGATGATGAACATAGCTATATCTATTCCATGTGCTCAGCAATAGATGAAGTTGTAAGTAAGTTACCTTTGATTTCAATGAAATAACAAGGAACTAATATTTTCCCTTGGGAAAAAAAAGTTACTTGATCACTAATATCAATTGATATTCCATCACTCTTATTGGTAACTCCAATTTTCATATTTCTAGTAACCTACAAATTCCAAACTCTTTGTTTTCACAAAGTCTTTGTGAGGTTGTGGGTGCAAAAATAGTGGATATTGGCATCCTAAGGTTGAAAATTAGCATCCTAAGGAGCACTAACCAAGCTACAACACTTTGTAGTAAATCGAATGAGTGGAGATATAATGTCTTTAGATGACCTTTGTGGTTTAGACAGTTGGTTAGCTTTAGAATTATTACCTAGCGTGAGTGATATTTGATGTTTCCTTGCCCTTTTTCCATCCCTTGGTTTCATCAAATAATTGAGGAAGGCATGATATAGTTAATTTAAGAGCCTTTTGATTTGTGCGAATAGTATTTTTTGGTTCTTTATACTATGGGATTGCCTTAGGATTTCCTTAGGGTTGAAAATTAGTATGGGAAAACAAGTTAGTGTTTCCTTAGGGTTGAGAATTAATATTGGAAAACAAGTATCATCAAGACAAGCTAAAAGGAATAAATCAGAAAATATTACAGACTGATATAAATGTATTTAAAACATTCGTTTCATTCATGAACATGCCAAGTAGCAGATATAGAAATTTTCCCTCTTCACCACCATGGAAATGTCCGCTAAACAAACATAGATTTATTTGATGGGTCCTAACATGAAACTACTGCAATAGGACAAAAAAAGAAGTATGTTGAATGATGTTTTGAAAGGTAAAGCATAAGAAGACAGTGTGAAGATCCACAAATCAAGGTATAATTATGTTTTCTTTTATTTGATTGAGATGTGTATTGGGTATTTATGCATGTGCACACACATACATTTAGTTGATGCTGATGATAACCATACATTGAGGCAAACTTTGTTCTATCTGATATACACAATTACCTTAAATATTTTGATTTATCATGATAACTGGCCCCTTGGTAATACTTTACCAATACCATATAGCTAGGACAACAAAATTAAATGTAGGCATTTCATTACAAGAAATATGATAGGAATTTGAGTTTGATGGGAATATGAAACGTCAAAAGACAGAAAAATATAGATAGACTTGTGAGGAAAATGGTATCTGAAGCGTTGTTTCCCTATTATTTTGCATGAGTATATTGTTATCTGCCCCAGTTTATCTTTCTCTAGTAGTTTTGTAATTTGTTTCTTAATCTCATATCTTGTTCAACTTTCATGTTTGATTGTGCAGTGGAAAACCTATGTTTGTATTTGTGCTTATCCCTGTAGGTTGTGAGTTGGGCATGGTACACATTGGTATTTTTAGTTTCCATTGTAACTTTTCACCCCAACATCACTGTGCACTTTATTACTCATAATTACTAATTTGTTACAAAGTCTTCTTTGTGCAAATCTTTTATTAGGAATTTATATCTTTCTGTATCGCTTCCAATTTATCACCGAGTTTAAAGTGGTCACTTAGAGCAAACATCTCAACTCTGGAATACAAAAGAAAAATGACTACATTGATAATTATGGTAACAAAGTATTGAGATCTGCTTGAATAAAAAAAGATATATTTGCTCCTTGATTTCTAGAAGGAATTGTTTGAATGATTAAGTTATAAAAACTATTTATTTTTGTTGCTTTCAGGCAATCTTCCAGAGGTATCCATAGCCCGAAAAAGAGTATCAATCATTTTCACTGCTTTACAATGATAGATCACCAGATTTGGTATGACATCTTTTCGTTAAAGGTAACATTTTCACATTTGTTGGAAATAGTTTCGAGGTTCTTTCCCAAGGAAAATATGTTTTTATTAAAGAAATCCCATTTGCAGCCATGACTTTTGGTGGTGTTGATCCTAATCAATTCAAGGGTAAACATCAATATGCTCATGTTACTCGAAACGATTACTGGAAGGTATGCAATAGAATCATGTTAGTTTTCCAGGTTTAAGATTGACTGTATTTAAGGATAAACACATGCATACCATGTTCTTTGTATGATTCAATATAGTTACTAGTAGGTATGTCATGGGATTAATATACTCTAATAAATCGATTTTTCTATTTCCTTCAGTTTGACATGGGAGACTTCCTCATTGATGATCAATCAACAGGTTAGCATACAGTCCATCTTATTCAATTGTGCACATGATTTCTTCTTAAGGAATCTTATGAAACTATTGATGGAATTTTATGAACATTTTTTTGCAGGTTTTTATGCTGGAGGTTGCGTTTCTATTGTATATTCAGGAACTTCTTTGCTAGCTAGTCCATCGGTAAAGCATGCATACCTTTGATCTTTTGTAAATTTCTTGTATAAGTTAGTGGTGTTTTATAGTTCTTTGCACGATATGCTATTGTTGTAAAGCATAAGTGTATTCTATTATTGTAAATCATAAGTGTTTCATAGCCACACCAAGGATATAGGGCAAAAAAAGCAATTTCAGAATCATAACCAACAGAGCATTATCATTTAAACCACTTTTCTTTGAAATCAATAGTAGTAGACAATTTTATCAGCTAGCAACTGTGAGTATTAACAACCATCATGTATCATCACATAGGCATTATTATCATCGTTTAGATTAATTGTAAATACTACTGTATATCAACATGAATTACCAGCTGAGCTAACCATCCTTTTAAGGGTTTATACAAGTACTCCTTAGCTTGAAAAGAATGCTTTTGGAAGGTAAAATTCAATGATATTATTGAGATTTCCCCATAAATCAAATATGACCCTAACTTGGTTGATTTTGCAGGTCTGTTTGATAGGTTTTAGGGATAGAAATGATAGTAAGATTGATTAGTAAGGAAAGAATCCCTAATTTCCCCACTAAACAATTAGATGGGGTCATTGTAAGGCAGAAAGTAACCTTTTATCGAGGCCAAATTATCCCAACCACTGAAACATGTCAAATATAAGACCCTAACTCTGACTTTTGACTGGTTTTTTAGGTTGCTTCTCAAGTTTGTGGATGTAGACAAGAAGATAGGTGACACACTGGAGGATCTAGGGATAAATAGGCTGGCAAAAATTTGAGGGTGGCTTAGAATTTTAAAATTGTTGTTATTTTTGGATTATTGAATTTTATAAATTTCTAAGGTTTTCTAGTTTATAAAAACGAGATCTAATCTAACACTACACTAATCACGCAAATGCATCTATTTACACATGAAATACTAAATTTTGATCAAAATGACAGATCTTAGGGTTTTTCTGAAATCTACTTCAAACCCAAGGCCATGAGGGATGGTGATCAGCCTCCCTCTTGGAATATTTCCCTAAGGATCACCAACTAGGACTTCCAAAAACAACCTATAGGGTTTGTTGGAGGATCCTAATTAGGGAAAAATTCAGAGATCTAAGGACAAACAAGAGAAGAATCCTTCAAGAGGATGTTTTATAACATGTAAAAGTTGAAAAAAGCTAGTAAAAATCCCTAATTCAGAGAAAACATAGCATTACAACCACCATTCAATCCATAGAAGCATAATTTCACCAAACTTTACCAATGGAGCAACCAAGAAAACCCTAGATCCTCCTTGTGCTTGTGTTCTTCCAACAATGCTAGCATCAATCTTGCATGTGCATGAAACCCTAGAATCCACCCATCATTTTACCATAAATCCAAAGAAGAAATATTAATATATTTTATAAGTTTCCCTTGTGAATCCATAGGCAATCCTATATCAAAGCATCTTCTTCACATGAAATATTTTGCTAGATCCATTGATTTGTAGATAATGGTGCTTCCACGTGATTCAATATTTTAATTGCAAGAGGAACTTCACAAACATTTATAGGTTCTCAACCAGTCGTAAAAGGATAAGAAAGCATACATTTACCAGAATCCCAACAACTATTTAAAGGATCAAAGACAATCACCTGTCTCTTCTATTGAACAATCATAGAGTGAAATTATGTTGCATATAACTTGATTTTAGCTGTGTTACTAGATCCACCACCCTAGTATGTAGGATCCGCTAACAATTGCAACAGGTTGATCTACCTTAGCTACCAAACTAGGCATATGTGTTGTTTCGGTGAAAGGACTGTTAATGTTCAAAGGTGTTATTAAATCTGTAATACTTCTAGTTAATGCAACTCTTCTTGCAATGGGGACCATAAGAAGAGAGTTTGATCTATCTTGGCCAAACTAAATTGAACGCTAGACCTGTTCATTCTGCAAACCAAGATCACTTGAATTGATTCTAGTCACTAAGGTAAAAAGAGTTGCCATACCTAGTTGTTTCTCCCTCTGTTTCCTGACTACTGCAGAGGATTTCATGTTATATGATGCTCCAAGAGAAGTAGTAGACACAGATACAAATGTGATAGGTTGTGATAGTTCCCCTGATTTTGACAATGGTGTTGAGTGCAGAGCACCTCTAACCTCTGCTTTTTGGAATTCCCTGGAACTTTTGACCAATTTTATATTTTGGAAAATGGCATGCCTTTTTTCACCCTTTTGACATAGTTGGCCTTTTATTCCTTAAGGTTCGATATGCTATTGCACGATATGATAGAGAATATCAGTCAGTTTGTCTACACTTGTTGCATTTATGAAGTTCTTTGTAAATAACAGAACTTCTCTTTGGCCCTTATTTTTAACTGACAACTAAATTATTTTTCTATCCTTTATATTGTCCTGAGTTCTTCTCAAGTGATTTATATCTCCATTGGGCATCCCGAAACTACTTATATTTTACATTTTAGTCCTTTGGTTGACTTGGACTTGAGCATGCATTTTATTTATATGTTTGACAAAATGATTCTATATCATCACTCATTTGGACATGTTGAGTGAAAATATATCATATCTAAAACACTAATTAGATTATTTTGATGCATAAAATTCAATGATCACTGACAGAGTGTGTGCTCTAGAATGAAAAGGATATATAGAAGCATACCATACTGATATGTCATAAGAGTTATCAGGTAAAGAACTGTAAATGAAAAGGATATAAATTATTTACATATTTATTGGAATAACCTCCACCATTATCTGTGTGAAGGATATTGATCCCCTTACCAGATTGTTTCTCTGCAAGAGCTTTAAAATCTTGAAGAAAAGCAAACACATTAGATTTGTATTTTAAGAAGTAGACCCCTGTGTATATAGAGATGTAACCAATGAAGGTTAGAACTTAGTACGTATATTTATTTATTCATAGATAGGTGAGGAAAGGGACCAGTAATGTCATCGGGCACAAAATCAATAATTGATGTGGCTCTCTTAGCCTTTCCTTTCTCAAATCTCTCTTCAAGGTGCCTACCAAGAGTATATATTGGACAAAATCCATCTAAGAAGGATATAGGTGGCAACCCCACTATCCCATCTTGTTTGATTAATTGATGCAATTAACGTAAGTTAATATGCCCAAACATATCATGCCATAACTTACTAACATAATTAGAATGCATTAACAAACCTAGAGTAGGAGTTTTAGGCAAAAACTTTGAAAAAACATACAATTTATTTTTGTGATCAACTTTTCTAAGTGAAATCCTTCAATTTTTTTTTGTTAAATATACCAACAGGCATTGATTTTTCGATGGTGTTCCTATGCTTTTGTGAAACATCCGACACATGAAGGCGACGATCAACCGACATTTTGCATTAACCTTCCGATGACAGTGTCATGACTTCGACACTTCAACTTGTCGGATGATCGACGCTTCAGGTGTCGATAGGAGTCAAAAATCTGACTATTTCTGGATAAAAACACCGACAACATCGCCATGCCTCTGACACTTCAAGTGTCGGAGGGCGTCGAATTTTCGATGGTTTATGCAAGTTTTGATTAACACTTTGAAAGAGAAAACTGTCAAATAGGAGACACCATGGTGTGTCGTATCTTCAACCCACTTTGGTAGCATGTCGAATATCCAACATTATGCCACCGATGGCAAAAAAAAGTGGATGAGTCAAAGATGCAACAGAGAAGTGTCAAAATTCAGACATGCAAGGCATTGAATTTTGGGTTGAAATTTTGTTGTGAAAGACACAATCATATAGACTTGGTTTCACTTCTTCCACCTTTAGTGACTTAATGTCATCTTTTTCTGAAAATCACATTTCACGTAAATAGAAGAGTGATTATATATATGCGCACAGATATACATAATCACTTTTGTATATGTGGGGGAATATATGAAAGAGTGCTTTTGTATATGGACATGCATAGACAAAAGAACCTCCATATATGTGTATGCATATATGGAAGCGTCTTCTGTATATGTGTGTGCATATATGGAAGTTACTTCTGTATATGAACACACATATATGGAAGATATTTTCGTATATGCATGCTTTCTATCTATGTGTGCAGGAATATATGAAATTTTATTTTTGTATATGCATGCTTTATGTATATGTGTGCATACATGCTTTCTATATATGTGCGCATGCATATATAGAAGCACATTCAATGTATGCATGCTTTCCGTATATGCGCATGCATACACACAATTTTATTTTCGGGTCTAATAAAGGATAGCATAGTCCAAAGATTGACTAGAATCTAAACTGAAATGTAGATCATGTGTTCAAGGTTTGGCTCAATCCGTAGTGTGAAATTCTCAAGGTCTGCATTAGCTTGAAGGATAGAAATAGTCTACATCAAATCGAGATCAAGTGTGAAGATTGAAATTCTACCATGGTTCAAGCCTCAATTTGTAGTTTGATTAGGGTTAGCATGTGATCCAAGTTGAATATGTAGAAAGTGTAATAGTCCAATATTAATCAAGTTTGAGACAAATTCCAAATAGGTCTATATACAGTTGACTGGGATATAAGCTTTGAAATTGTAAGTGTCACAATTCTAAGAGTTGGGGTTATTGTGTGACAGTCTAAGGAATGTTTGAAGGAGTCTATTGTAATCAACAGTGAAAGATATATATTTTTTAATATTTTAAAGGTGGTTGTGTGGAGCAAGGGAGGAAAATTTTTTCCTTGACATAATGTATCATTTCTTTAGGGTGTTGTAGCACCCTTTCAATAGGAGTTGATAAAAAAGTAGGGGTTGTATCCTCTTGAGGTGTTGGCGCACCTCCTTGAATGATAAAACTTTTTTATAAGCTATGCATTTCATGGTTTTTCCTCATTTGGTTTTCCACTTAAAAACACTTGGTGTTCTTATGTCTCTACAACTGCTATAATTATCCATGAAATACTTAATTGTTAGCCTGGTTTAAAAGAAGAAGCATAAGCTTATTAACACTGTTTGGAAGTTTGATAACTAAATTTGAATTGGAGAAGGGTTTAATGGTAATACATTGAAGGTAAAAAGAGTTCAAAAGTTTGAAACATTGGTTCACCACCCCACCTCTTCGTGTTTCTAGTGTGTTGAACATAACTATTTACACGTAATGTTTTTATGATAACATGTCCTTAACAAAAATTATAAGTGGCAACTTGCTACTTCAAAGGAGCTTGACTCCATGTCTTCTCTAAGTTATTATGTTGTTGTTCATTTGCATCACAATATGATATTAAGAATAATTGTGGTTCTTTTGGTACTAGTAACATGGCCTTTTATTTCCAGTCTATCCTTTCACAATATAAGGACTAATGTCTTAAATAACAATTTACTTTGAAAGAAAGGTGAAAGGGAAAAAAATTCAACAGAGCTCATAGTTCTTCTAACCTATGGGAGAAAAATGCCTATTGTTAATGCCTCATTTCTTTGATGAGATGTGAAAATAATTTTCCCTTCTAGAGTTGTTTTTCCAAAGCATGTCAAATGTGTTTGATATTTCAAAGAAAAGAAAAAAGGAAATAAATGCCCTTAGTTCATTACTCATATTCCAGAAAATCCTCTACCCCCATATCATGTTGCATTTCATATTTCTTATTTTTTATAACATAGTATATATATGTGTGTATTCAATAATTCATTCAATCAGGAGTGCAAATGATATGAAGCTAACCTCAAACTCTTTTGCAGGAATTTACCATTCCCTTTATCTTAAATGTGTATATAAATTTAGGATACATTAAAATTTAGATTGCCATTCATCATTTTAGGGATAGGGTTTCAATGTTAAACTTATAGCTTTTGAGTCTTAGTTTTAGGGTTAGGGTTTGAGTCTTCACTTTTAGGGTTTTTTTTCATGTCCAAAATATGTTGAAAAATGTAACTTCTGAAGATATTCTTATTGTACTTTTATTGTATTATTGTTATACCTCCTTTGGGGGATGTTATTGATGTATTTGGTCATGTAAAAGTCATTAAAAGAGTCAATGTAAATACTCATTTTAATTTGGGTCAATATAATGTGCTATTGTACTAATTTTATATCATTTTTCTCATGGAGGCTTCGCTTCTAGTTTCTATATCGATTTGGAATTTCAATTATGTAATATTAAGTAAGATGTCAAAGATGGATTGTGGAAAGAAAAATAAAACATAAAGACCAAAGGATGTAATATCATATTTTCAAAATCTTCAATCCAACAATCCACATCCTATTCATGTTCCAATCTCTCTTGAGCAAGCTATCGATGAGAGAGATGTCAACACTTTTGAGAATGCATCTACAACCCATACAATGGATGGCATAATACATTCCTCTAGTGATGAAAGTGAGACAAATGCATTTTCATCCAAACTTTGTATTTCAAATGTTGAATATTTTTCCTTGTAAGGTGACATAGTGCATTCACAGAAAAGGAAAAAGGGCCAATGGGAAATAGGGAGAAAATTCAAATTTGATTGGGTCTCAAGATACACATTTATTGAACCAATACCTCTAGAAAATGAGAATGATACCTCACGAGAAGTTAAATGCATTTCATGTAGTTGGAAACTTGGCAAGATAGTGAAATTGCATATTGTTAGAGTAATAATCCACCTTAGTACCACAGTCTTACACCTAGGATGCATTTTCATTTGTCTTGTACATATGTTATATGATCCTACTTAGGTGATACCGATTAATATTGGTCTATTAGGTGATTTCTAGCTCATTTAATCACAGTTGAGGTACTCCACTTTAATCATCCTGAAATTTGAGGTTCTCTAGTTTGATCATCCAGACAACCCAGGAACCCTCATTGATGACATACCACTCCTTATCCCTTAATTCAGGGAATATGTTTGACTAGGGGTGCTAGTGTGTGAATGTGGTATTCTTTGGCATTTATTGTCTCCTAGAGACTCTCCCACTTGAACATGTGGTCACCCATTCCTAGAATGACTCCATTTATGATCCAACATGCTCCATCCATGTTCACACTTGCATTCATGATTGTTTGGTATGGTTTGGGAGCCTATTGGTTAACCTAGGGGGGTTTAAGGGTCAAATACTAACCTGAAACTTGTATGCATCCATATGGCCTCCAAGGGCTCATGAATGTTTCCCATTGTATAATAAGTATGTACCATACAGATCTACAATTTTTACACTAATAGAAATCTAAGTTATTGGCACCATCTATGTGTGTTACGTTGTTCTCTTTTACTATTTTCTTGCATATTTGTGAATAAATTAGATTGTGAATATTTCCTTATCTCCTAGATATCACTATGAATCAATTATCACATGGTATAGAAGCTTTGTGGAGCTTCAAATAAAAACTAAGAGTGTTTGAGTTGTTGTTCATGGAATTTTCTAGAAAATTTGAGTGTTTCCATCGCAAGTACAATAGTGTTTCTATCACACAATGCACAAGCATAATGGATATGAATCATGTATTGATGAATCAATTCAACTATTTTGAATGGAAGGATGAAATGGTGATCCAGTTGAGGTCAAAAGGCCTATACAGAGTCAGCATGGGGACTGAGACCGAGCCCAACTCTGTTGTGGAGAAATCGAAGTACTTCAACAGACTTGATGAGGCATTTGGTATGTTTTGTCTCAGTATTTATAGAGACATTCTCTTCCATGTATAAATTCTTGGCACACCCAATGAATTTTGTCTCAAACTTCAGTCACTATTTGGGAACACTGATGAGATGAGAGACCATCAACTTGAAAATGAATTGATCTAACCGAGTCCATCTCACTATGAGACAATCCAAGACTTATTCACTAAGTTCAAAGCACTGGTGCTTCATCTTAAATAGTTTGGCATAGAGAATAAATATGATCATCTTATCTTTTCTATCGTTTCTAAGCTAGGGCCTGAGTATTTGTGTTTGTTTTGACATTCCACTCAAGCAAGCTCACAGCTAGAAATTGGAGGATTCCTTTGCTAGCAAACTTGTTGGAGTCATTGACTCGGGCACAAGACAAGTTAATGAAAATTGGAACCATCAATTCCACCAAGGATCAAGCCCTTGCTTCTGGTGTGGCAAATAAATCCAAAGGAAATAAGAGAGTCAAGTATTTGAAGCAACAAAGAGAGAAAGCTAAGAAGCATTCAATTATAGAAAGTTCTAGTTCAACTGATGAGGATTCAAAACACATGAAGATGAAGAGAAAGAGAGAGAGAGAGAGAACCAAATGTGGTTATTTCAAAGGTTCACATCATGAAATATCTTGCTTCAGAAAGAATATGGACATCATGATCTAGCTCCTTCTAGAGAACTTTATTGATATTCCAAATTTTGCAAGAAGAGGAGAGCGTAAGCAAGAAGATGCTAAGCTTGCGCATGCTTTTTTTTCTTGGGAGGAATGAATTTATAATATATCTATTTTATATGTATCTATTTATGATTTACATTATGATATATCATAATCTGAAACCTCCATCCCTTCCTTGGAATAAACCTCGAACAATTCACCAAAGTTTCCTCCATAAACTAGTCATTTTTCACTAGTTCCCAATGTGTCTTCTGAAAGCTCTTTCCCACTCCATTCTTATCCTTCCAATTCTGATTATGAAGGTGATTTACAGGATTATATACATCTTATTACATTCATAGACTCATTTAATCAACCATTTTATGCCCAAAATACCGGACAACCCTCAAGTTCACTAGTTGGAAAATCTCAAAATTGCCTAGTTTCCAATGCTATGTCACTTGTGTATGTTGCTTTTATGTCTTGTATGTCATTCATTGGTTGGAAAAACATGGAATTGGCCTTCATGGGACTGATGTTACATATTTTTGGACTTGATATCACCACCTATCATTCAAGTTTCAAATCTTCATACCATCCAGGTTTGCTCAACTCTAAGTGTGATCTAGTTGTCCACTCGTCTCCCACTATGGACCCATTCGCTCGTGGAGACACCATATCTATGATATATCTTGTTGTATATGACATATATTCTAATATTTCAGAGCCTCATGATATTTTTATAGAGTTAGTTGCTTCATCAAATTGGGAATAATATTCATGGTTTAATCCATGACATGAAAACTACACATGATGCATATTTTGTTGAATATTTTGATGTTATTTGGGAAAGAGTTTGTAGAGAGATATTTCCCATTATTTATTATGATTCCATAATAGATTATGCTTACAGAAAAATAAATTATTATGATTCTCTTCCACCGAAAAATGATGACCATCAAAGGGCCTCTCCACATGTTCTTTGTCTACAACACATTAATGCACTAATGCATGATCTTGGCATCCACACATCTTCACCAAGTCCATCACCAAGAAGTTGTTCTTTCAGATCATTAAAGTGAAGAAGAGTATCTGTTGATGAGATTTTTTTATCATCTCTATCATTTCCATTCTTTAGGGAGGATTCTCCCCATGATGTTTTGTCTCTTTCCTAGTTTTACATGGGAAAATAAAAAAAATTGTTGTAAGATGTGACTTCAGCCTTAGTTTTCAAGGCCACAATAAACATTTGGTATAAGTTGTACTAAGTTATGCTTAAGGGGGGGGGGAGGTTCAAAAAATAATCCACCTTAGTACCATGGTATTTTATCTAGGAGGAATTTTCATTTGTCTTGTACTTATGTTATATGATCCTACTTAGGTTATACTAATCAATCTTGGTCTATTAGGTGATTTCTTGCTCATTTACTCACAGTTGAGGCACTCCAATTTGATCATCCTAACAATTGAAGCACTCTAGTTTGATCATCCTGACAACCTAGGATCCCTCAATGATTGCATACCACTCCTTATCCCTTAATTCAAGGAATATGTTTGACTAGGGGCACTAGTGTGTGAATGTGGTTGTTTTGTGGTCTTCTTGGGAATTTATTGTCTCCTAGAGAATATACCACTCACAAATGTGTTTCACCCATGACTAACATGCCTTCATTTAAGATCCAACATGCTCCATCCATGTTCACATTTTCATTTGTGACTGTTTGGTATGGTTTGGGAGCCTATTGGTCAACCTAGGGGGGTTTAGGGGTCAAATCCTATCCTGACACTTGTATGAATCCAGGTGGCCTCCAAGGGATCACAAATTTTCCTCATTGTATTATAAGTATGTGCCATACATATCTACAATTTTTACACTAATAGAAAGATCAGTTATTGGCACCATCTATGTGCGTTACTTTGTTCTCTTTTACTATTTTCTTGCATATTTTGTGAATAAATTAGATTGTGAATATTTCCTTAGCTCATAGATCTAAATGTGAAGAAATTATCACATGGTATCAGACATTTTTGGATCTGTAAATCAAAACTAAGAGTGTTTGAGTTGATTTTTAGGGAATTTTCCAAAAAAATTGAGTGTTTGCATTGTAGGTACAACAATGTTTCTATCACACAATGTGAAAGAATAATAGAGTAGACTCATGTATTGCTGACCCCATTCAACTATTTTGAATGGAATTCTAAAATGGTGATCTAGCTGAGGTTGAAAGGACTATACATAGTCACCATCGGGACTGAGATTGGGCTCAACTCTGTTGTGGAGAAATCAAAGTACTTCAATAGACTTGATGAGGCATTTGGTATGCTTTGTATCAGTATTTCAAGAGACCTTCTCTTCCATGTATATATTCTTGGCACACCCAATGAATTTTGTCTCAAACTTGAGTCACTATTTGGGAAGAGGGATGAGATGAGAGGCCAACAACTAGAAAATGAGGTAATCTCATTGAGTCCAACTCACTATGAGACAATCCAAGACTTCTTCAACAAGTTCAAAGTGCTCGTGCTTCAGCTTAAACAGTGTGGAATATAGAATAAATATTATCATCTTATCTTGTCTAGCCTTTCTAAGCTAGGGCCTGAGTATTTTGTGTTTATTTCGACATTCAACTCAAGCAAGCTCACAGCTATAAATTGGAGGATGCCTGCGCTAGCATACTTCATGGAGTCATTGACTCATGAGAAAGACAAGTTAGTGAAAATGGGCACCAAAAAATACACCAAGGATCAATCCCTTTCTTTTGGTGTGTCATATCAATCCAAAGGAATAAATAAAGTCAAGGATTTGAAGCAACAAAGAGATAAAGAGAAGAAGCATTCAGATACAGAAATTTCTAGTTCAAATGATGAGGATTTGAAAGCCAGGAAGATGAAGAGAAAGATAAAGACACCCACATGTGGTTATTTCAAAGTTTCACATTATGAAATATATTTCTTCATAAATAATATGGGCATCATGATCCAGCTCCTTCTAGACAACAATATTGATATTCCATATTTTGCAAGAAGAGGGGAGCACAAGCAAAAAGATGGTAATCCCACACATGCTTTGTGTGCTTGGGAAGAAACCATTTCTCATATCTTGGTTTCATTAGTATATGTTTCTAATTTACATTATGATATATCAGAATCTGAAACATCCTTCCCTTCCTTGGAAGAAACCCCGAACAACTCACCAAAGTTTCCTCCATAAACTAGTCATTTTTCACTAGTTCCCGATGTGTCTTCTGAAATATCTTTCCCATTCCATTCATATCCTTCCAATTCTGATTATGAAGGTGATATAAAGGATTATATACAACTTATGATAGTCATATACTCATTTACCCAACCATTTGATTCCCAAAAGACCAGACAACCCTCAAGTTCACTAGTTGGAAAATCTCAAAATTAGGCTAGTTTCAAATGCTATGTCACTTGTGTATGTTGATTTTATGTCTTGTATGAAATTCATTGGTTGGATAGCCATGGAATTGGACTTAATGGGACTGATTTTATATATGTTTTTACATTATCTCACCACCTATGGTTCAAGTTTTAAATCTCTAGACCATCCAGGTTTGCTCAACTCTTAGTGTGATCTAGTTTCCCACTCTTCTCCCACCATGGACCCATTCGATCATGGAGACACCATACCTATGATATTTTATGCTATATATGGCATACATTCTGATATTTCATAGCCTCATGAGTGTTTATCTATTTGTAACTTCGGAATGTATTCACTTGTATATTTCTTATTGTATTTTATTGTACCTCGATGGAGATGTTTGTTCCTTCGATTGGGAGAGTCATTAATATAATAAAGGCATGTAAATTAATTGACATTAAACCTCCATTGTAAGTCAGGGAATTAGTCCCCACAGTTGAGTTTCATTATGGTTATTAGAATCTCTTAGAAAAGTCGGCCCTATAGAGTAAATGTCAAGTGGAAAACAAGTATAAACAGAGAGTGAGACTCTCTATTTGAAAAACACACACTCACTCAACAGTAGCACATGAGTGAGAGAGGAGTAGCTCACACAAGTGAGAGAGAGAACAACCGTCGAATATCATCTTTGTGTCTTTGGGTTTTACTTTTGCTATTGGTGCTCATTCTATCTTTGAGGAATTTGTGGGGTTTTCTCCTTTATGGTTTCGCCGAGGAAAATTCTTTGTGTCTATTGTCTCTCATGATTATTGTTGTGCATGTTATTCTTTCAAATAAGATCCTAGATCATATTGATTAAACGATAAAAATATAACATGGTATCAGAGCTAACAGGAGAAGAAGACACTATGCAGCTACAGAAGATAGGGATTCTTACTTTTTATATCTCTCTCCATAGATCATCAACAAAAAGATGCTAGGCTAATTCTCCATTGAAGGGTGCATCTTTCTATCAAAGTAGAATCTGATTCTAAGCATTTTTAGTTTTTGACCTGTCACTACTACGAGAATTTAGGGATTTTCACATAAGAGTAATTTTTTAGTGATCCCAGCATAGGATTTCTCTCCTCATCAAAATCAAAATTTAGAGACCAAGATTGAAGTTTTTGGTTGGGTATAACTCTGGGAAAGTCAAAACCTAATTTGACCCTGGACCAGAAAATCAACACTGCAAAAGATCAGCTCCAGATCCAGTTCTATCATCTCAAATTGTTAAGATCTAATTCTCTTGTATTTCCATTTGAGGATCTCATTAAATATTTCTCATCACACCAAGCTTGATGAAAATCTTGAAGAAGATGATAAATTCTAAGCATGGAAGTATAGGATTTCACTTGTTCTTGAAGAAAATGAATTGGACACCTACATAAGTGGAGAGGTTCAAGTTCTAGAGGGAGATGAGGCTAAAGCCTTAGATAAGAAGAACTTGGCCAAGTCCAAGAGCATTATTGTTGGTTCTATCAAGGATCACCTTACACCACATGTTTCTTCCCTAAATACACCTAAAGAGATGTTTGATTCCTTGACCAAGCTATTTGAAGGGAAGAATATAAATTAGAAGATGACTTTGGTAAATTAGTTGAAGAATGTAAAGATCTAGAATGAAGAGACCATACAGTCATACTTTACAAGGGTCTCTCAAATCAAAGAACAACTTGAAGTTGTGGAAGAAGAAGTAGAGAATGGAGAAATTGTGATGACCACCTGGAATGGTCTCCCTAGGTCAAGGGGCTCCTTTATTCAATGGATTTGTGCTAGAAGAAAGTTAATCACTTTTAGTAGGTTGTGGGAGGAATGCTCACAAGAAGAATCTCTAATAGTAGATCGATAAGAAAAGATGGGAAATGAAGATCAAGAACTCACATCACAAACCAAGAAAATCAGAAGGGACCACCATCATCTCAAAGGTAAGAATTCTCACCAGAATCAGAAAGATAACCTTATAAGATCTAAATTCAGATGTTATACATGTGATGAGAAAGGACACTTCACCAGAGATTGTCCTAGAAATAAAGGTGGCTCTCACAAGAAGAATGAAAATAAAAGAAGACATCATGCTAACAGTGCAGAGGATGATGAACCTCCCAGGAAGAGAGTCAAAGAAGAAAGTGAAGATTGTTCAAGTGATGAAGAGTATGTTTTGATTTCTTCCCTCACGGGAAATGTTACACATGGAAGCAATGATTGGCTCATAAATAGTGGGGATTCCAAGCATATGATGAGATTCAAAGAATCCTTTGTGAAACTATCCAAACATGAGTCACCCCACAAAGTGAAACTTGGGGATAATTACAAGTATCCTATAAAAGGAAGTGGTGAAGCTTCCTATAAGCTAGACTATGGAAAGTCTATGAATATGAAAGATGTATTATTTGTACCAGGACTAAAGAAGAATATTCTCTCCATATCTGTACTAGATGCAAAAGGTATGAGGGTTGCATTTGTAGATGGCCAAGTCCTTATGTGTCCAAAAGGAAAGACTATAGATGATGCAATAGTGATTGGAGAGCAATAGAGAGGCTTATACAAATTAAAGGGCCAACCACAACAAGATTTGGTCCATGACTCAGTAGAGCCAAGTGAACTTTGTCATAGAAGGCTTGCACATGTGCACTATTAGGAACTACCAGTTGCAAGCAAAGTTGTTGAAGGTCTTCTAGAAATCTAGACAAAGCATGAAGGAATTTGCAAAGGATGTGCAAAAGGAAAGAACACAAAGAAGACATTTCCAAGTAGCAAGAGCAAGGAAAAAGGAATCTTGTAAATTATTCATTCCAATGTATGCAGTCCAATGTCATCCAGTTCATTAGGTGGGTATGTATATTATGTTTCTTTCATTGATTATTTTTCTAGAAAGACATGGATATATTTATTGAAAAGAATGGATGAGGTAATCAGTAAGTTAAAAGAATTCAAATCCTTGATCAAGAACAACACGAAAAAGAAAATCAAGACCTTTCAATCAGACAATGGTGGATAATTCACATCAGATGAATTCAAGGAATTATGTAGAGATTCAAGGATTAAGAGGGATTTTACCACTCCATATAATCCAAAATAGAATGGAGCTGCAGAAAGGAAGAATAGAATGATTATGGAAGCAACAAGGGCAATGCTTCATGATCAATATCTTCCTATGCATCTATGGGTAGAATATGCTAGGACAACTTTGTATGTACATAATCACACTCCTCATAGAGTACTTGAGAACAAGACACCAAAAGAAGTATTCTCTAGTGAGAAACCAGAAGCAGCCATCTTTGAATAATTGGCTTCCTGGTGTACATACACATTCTGAAAGAAAAGAGAATAAAGCTAGATCCTTCAGGAAAGAATGGTATATTTGTGGGATTAAGTGAAAGCTCAAAGGATTACATAATATATTTCCCAGGATTCAAGAAGATCGAAATCAGTAGGGACATGAAATTTAACGAAGACTCAACTTACAACAAATCCAAAAAGATACCTCTTGAAGACGTTGAAGAAACTAAATTACCCAGGATCCAAAATACAACTATGAATGAAGCAACTCCAGAACAAGATCGAGAAATGGAAGAACCTCGGGAACCTGTAGATCTACCCTATGAGAAGAATCCTTACAAGAGGAAACCAACATGGGTCTAAGAGGCTATCCAAGGTGCAGAGAGACATGGCACTCCAGAAGAAATGCATGGAGAAAGGAAGAAAACTAGGTCATACTCCAGTTATGTAGCCTTGTTGTGTGACATCATCGATAAAGAACCTTCCGACTATGAAGAAGCAGCAGAAAAGAAAGAATGGAAGGATGCTATGATCGAGGAGTACTAGTTGATCATGAAGAATGATGTTTGGGATGTGGTCCCAAGATCAGAAGGGAAGTCTATTGTGACTTCCAAGTGGATCTACAAGATCAAGCATGCTGCAGATGGCATCATAGAGAAATATAAAGCGAGATTTGTGGTACATGGCTTCTCCCAGAAGGAAGGGATAGATTATGAAGAAAATTTTGCACCTGTAGCCAGATACACTTCCATCAAATCAGTAATTTCTCTAGCTGTAGTGATGAAATGGAAGATACACCAGATGGATGTCAAGACCGTGTTCTTGAATAGTGTAGTGGAAGAGGAAGTGTATGTGGACAAACCAATCGGATTTGAGACACATGATAGGGAAACTCATGTGTGCAAATTGAAGAAGTCCCTATACGATTTAAAAAAGGAACCCAGGACATGGTACGACAAGATTGACAGCTTCTTGACTAGTTTGGGCTTTACCAAGAGTAAAGAGGATTCCAACCTTTAATACAAGGTTGAGGAAGGGAACCCAGTGATTGTCCTACTGTATGTAGATGACCTGTTTATGACAGGTGAGGATGGTTTTATTGCTGACACAAAGAGGAATCTTGTTGCCAAGTTTGAGATGAAGGACTTGGGTATGATACACTACTTTCTAGGCATGGAGGTGTGGAAGAATGCAGATGGAATCTCCCTTGGATAAGGGAAGTATGCAGTGGAGATCCTAAAGAGGTTTAGGATGATGGACTCCAAGGCCATGGCCTCACCTATGGGATCAAACTTGAAGCTATTGAGTGATGCTTCATCAGAGTTGGTTGATGCCATGATGTATCGTTAGATGATTGGGTCCTTGATGTACCTTACAAATACAAGACCCAGAATTTTATTTGTTATGAACACATTGAGCCAGTTCCTGACGGATCCGAGACATGTTGACCTGATTGCTGCAAAGCATATTTTGAGGTATCTGAAGGGTACAGTTGATTATGGGATCAAGTATGAGGGGAATCAGAACATTAACCTGGAGGGTTATGTGGATTCATATTAGGAAAGTAGTACCATTGATATGAAAAGCAATTCGGGGTGTTTCTTCAGTATGGGATCAAGTGTGATCTCTTGGTTTAGCAGGAAGCAGTCTTGCGTGGCACTGAGTACAGTTGAAGCAGAGTATGTTGCATCTTGTTCAGCTAGTTGTGAGGTAGTGTGGCTTAGGAATCTACTATATAAATTGTTTGATCTCAAGTTGGATGCTACTTGTATATATTGCAACAACCAAAGTTGTGTGAATTTGTCAGATAACTCATGTGTTCCATGAGAAGTCGAAGCATATCAAGATCAAGTATCACTATATCAAGGATATGGTGTAGAGAGGAGAAGCAAAGCTCTAGTATGTTGCAACGGATGAGAATATAGATGATGTGTTAACCAATATGTTAGCTAGAGTGAAGTTTGAGTACTTCATAGAGAAGCTTGGTGTTCTTTAGATCGAGGTTCCTTCCAAAAGGATGCGATGTGTCTGGAATATGTAGAGCCTTTCTAACATGGTGGTAGGCTGGGCCTCCCATGGTCAGATGTAAGTGCTGAGCCTTTACAACATGGTGGCAGGATGGGCCTCCCATGGTCGGATGTAAGTGCTGAGACTTTTTGACATGGTGGCAGGCTGGGCCTCCCATGGTCAGATGTAAGTGATGAGCCTTTCCAACATGGTGGCAGGCTAGGCCTCCCATGGTCATATGTAAGTGCTGATCCTTTCTGACATGGTGGTAGGCTGGGCCTCCCATGGTTGGATGTAAGTACTGATCCTTTTAGACATGGTGGCAGGTTAGGCCTCCCATGGTAAGATATAAGTGCTGAGCCTTTTCGACATGGTGGCAGGCTGGGCCTCCCATGGTACAATGAAAGTGTAGAGCCTTTTCGACATAGAGGCAGGATGGGCCTCCCATGGTCAAATATAAGTGCTAAAGATGATGAGACCTACATCCAGCTTGAAAAAAGTGTTGGCACTATAGATGAATACCTGCATGGAGGCTAGGCCTACATCCAACATGAAAAGGGTTGGCTCTATAGAACTTCCTATGATGAGTAGATTTGAGAGATAGCACCATTTTCTCGAGATAGTGGTAGCAGTGATGATGATGATCCAGCTTTAATGATGGTCCAACTTTGATGATGATCCAGTGATGAAGACTTGTGCTGATGAACTGTGTCAAGAGAATACCTTCCTAGTTAAGAGGAATTGTTGATGTATTTGTAACTTCAGAATGTATTCACTTGTATATTTCTTATTGTATTTTATTGGACCCCGATGTAGATGTTTGTTCCTCCAATTGGGAGAGTCATTAATATAATAAAGTCATATAAATTCATTGAAGTTAACCCTCTATTGTAAGTCAGGGAAATAGTCCCCATAGTTGAGTTGTATTAGGGTTATCAGACTCTCCTAGAGAAGTCATCTCTATAGAGTAAATGTCAAGTGGAAACAAAGTATAAATAGAGAGTGAGACTCTATTTGTCACACACACTCACTCAACAGTAGCACATGAGTGAGAGAGGAGTAGCTCACACAAGTGAGAGAGAGAACAATTGTCGAATATCATCTTTGTTTCTTTGGGTTTTACTTTTTCTATTGGTGCTCATTCTATCTCTGAGGAAGTTGCGGGGTTTTCTCCTTTATGGTTTCCCTGAAGAAAATTATTTGTGTCTCTTGTCTCTTGTGATTATTGATGTGCATGTTATTCTTTCAGATAAGATCCTAGATCATATTGATTAAATGATACAAATCTAATAGATAGGAATATCCACCAAATAGTGCCCCGTGTCAAAAGAACTATTTCACGATGTTGTAATTTCAGTGAGATACAACTTGATAGAAATTGAAAAATCACTATCATCAAAGATAAGAGAACGATTTCCTCAAGATGAAATTTTGTAGGTCATGTATATCATATTCCATCAATATTGGAACCATAGTTAATGTTCTGATACTTTAAAGGTTGACTTTATATATAAATACAAGATTTTGCAGAGCCATTTTTGTCAAGAGGCCGAGATACAAGGATAACATATTCAAGGTATTTTAGATTGAGAAAAAATTATAGATCAAGATTAATGCTTTTCTACAACAATGTGGGAGCAATTTGCTTTGTTGGATAATTAACTAGAATATGGTGAAATTACAAGATTATGGACTAAGCTCACTGGTAGTGAAATCCTACAACAAAGAATGTCATAATATTTCAAATTAGAGGATTTATGTCAAACCATGATTTTGGGATCAATGGAGGATGAGAGAATGTTTAGTGCATTGTCATTCTTAAAGTAAAATTTGAGGAGCAAGATTGATAAAAATGTGGATACATGCTTAATATTATATGTAACAAAGTATGAGGTTGACATTTTTCCATATGAAAGAGAATTATCTCTTTGGCGATCAGATCTCAAAATAAGGGGAGAAAACAATATAACAAATTTCTCTAATGAAATTGATATGGAACATAATGTTCTAGATGATCATAATGACGGTTCATCTGGAGACGGTCGTGTCCTGAATGTAAAAAATGTGGACCAAGGCTAGAATGTGAATTGGAAAATGGATTTCACCTAAGATTGTATATGTTATAATACACATGAGGGAATCTTGAGTCTTATTTTGGTCTAGGTGTTCCATGTACCCTTGTAAGTTGTTGGTGATCACTATATGTGAATTTGAGGTTGTGTTTTAGGTAAATATAGATTCTACATTGTACTTTTTTGTTGTAACATTGATGATTTGAGATACATTACCTTCATGCATCTTATTTTAATATTTATGTTTTTATATTTATCTCTTACATTGTCTCTTGCTTGTATGTGACAGGAAACAACACTGGAATTTGAGAAAGCTAGGCCTAGGAGCTATCTCTTCACATCTATAGTGTCCTAACATTAAAGGATAAATAACTAATTTGACAACACTTTTTCTATGCAAGAATGGGCTCATTCAAGTACATGAAAACATCTTGGTGTTTAGCATGAATATATTGACAAATTTTATGGTTGTTTATTTCTTGTGTTTGAAGAATTTTGATGCTAGTAAGAGCTAGAAGGCCTATCTTATCCTAATCAGCACAAAACTATGATTAAGATCTTCTCCTTGTTACAGTTGATCTCTCTCTCATAATCAACTTTAACATATTTACGGATTTCCACAAACTCACTTCCTTCTATGATTTCCTGTCCACTCTTTTCCTTCTGCAACACTTTCTTTCACAACAACAATTCCAAGTCATATTTTCTGCAATTCATGGATTGTGGATTGCAGTTGCACCTTCCCATTTTTACCAAAATGGGTTTCCGTAATTTCTTTTCATGAGTCTCTTTCAACAATTCTTCGAGCCGTCGATATCTTGTGGCTTCTTCCTTGTCCATTGATCTATGATCAAGTGCAGAACTTCACTTTAACTTTGAGGATATATTATCCCCCATACACTTTTCTCCTATGGAATTCATCCAGAACCGTAGTTCTGTCTAAGTCACAGATTTTTTTTATCTCAGAAAGTTGTAGTCGAATTGATCAATGGAACCATGAATTATTACTCCTATTACATTCAATTAAACATGTCTTCTTCTTCATGGATTCAAAGTATATTTATCAATATTGTATATTCATACACATAGGGAGAATTAAACATACTTCTGGTTATTGAAAAGAATACATCAGATAATCGCATATGTGTAGAGTATTCAAACTTTGTCCTTCATTAAATCAACAACCACTGCTACTTCTTCTAATTCTCTATATTCAATTATTATATTCAACATTAATATAGAACTCCATCAAACTTGTCATATTCCAACAAATAAGATATGAATTCCTAAGAAAGTAAATATTCAACTAACCTATCCTCGAGCAACCTCTTGCAATAGTCAAGGATATCAGTGGAAAATTTGCATTGTTACATCTATATTAATCCTCTCTATAAAAAAAATTATGAGTAATTAACAACTAACCCTATCCTTCTAGAAATGATTACATGGAAGTAGAAACGATAGCATTTCCTGCTCAATCAGAAAACATAGGACTTTGAATCGATGCTCCTGCATCATACTCCGAGGAAAGAAAATAATTATTCAATATCTCTTCAAGGTTCACATTTTACTTGGAAATCTCCAGTTCACTCATCCATGCCGCATATTCAGAAAGCTGATCTTTCCACTTGAATAGTATTAGTTTATGGTCTTCTTTTAAATTCTCTTGTTAAGGATAGCTTCAATCTATGGTTGTTGTTTCTGTGGTAACCGTCCTTTCCAATATACAAATGGAGACCATCTTCACCTAGAATCATTTCTTTTGTCTTAACACCTGAATATTTAAAAGGATATAAATCTGAAACATTAAAAATTGGAGAAATTTGAAGATCATAAGGAAGTTCTATTTCATATGCATTTGCATAAAACTTCCTCAAAATTTTACAAGGTCCTATCTTCTTGAGTTTTAGTTTATTGTAAGTCCCATTAGGAAACCTCTATTTCTTAATATATGCCATTACTAAATCTCCAAACTAAAAATTAACTTCCCTTGTTTTCAAATTTTCTCCCTATTTATACTGTCACAACACTTTCCTGTAATTTTCTTTTAACATTTCCGTATAGATCATGCATACTAGATGCAAAATATTCACCATCTACACTTCTCGTTTCCTATACTCCCAAAATCTTGAGTTCATTTACTCCTCTCATATGCATTCAATATAAAATATGAAAAGGACTCATACATGTACTCTTGTTAGGTGGATCATTATAGGAAAACTTAGCTTGAGCAAGAGATAAATCCCATTGTTTTGGACTTTCATAAACAAGACTTCTCAATATATTTCCCAAGCTCCTATTTACCACTTCAGTCTGAGCATGATAAGCAGAGCTAAAACTAATATTAGTATCTAATTTCTTCCATAAATTTTTCCAAAAATGACCAACAAACTTAGTATCCCTATCAGACACAATGCTCAAAGGAAAACCATGCAACTTTGCAATTTCTGAAAAAGAAAAAATCAGCAACATGTGTTGCATCATTGGTATTCTTACAAGAAATAAAATGAGTCATATTTAAAACCTATCCACTACTACATAAATAGAATGATTTCCCCTCCGAGTTCTAGGAAATCCCAAAACAAAATCCATTCTGATGGAATCCTAAGGCCTAGTTGGAATAGGTAGGGGTTGATATAGTCCAGTATTTTGTCTCGTCCCTTTGGCATGTTGACATATCCTTCATTTTTCAACAAACTTATTCAAATCTTGGTACATTCCTGGCAAAAAATAAAAATCACTCACTTAAGAAAATGGTTTGTCCTATCCAAAATGACCTAACAAACCTCCACTATGTTTCTCCTGTATCATATTTTCTCTCATATAACATTTAGGAATCCACAATTTACTACTCTTGAAAAACAATCCTTCTTGTAGCATGTAATACAACCATTGAATTCTATTGTGGGAAAGAGTCTCACAGTTTGTATATATATCCTTAAAATCTACATCTTCCTTATACATATTAACTAAATTTTCATATCCCAAAGCATTGATTTTAATCTCTTGCAAGATCAAATTTACTTTGCTTAAGGAATCAAAAACCTTATTAGATTTTCCACTTGTATTCTTGATCACAAAAGGTAATGTTCTGCAAAAATTCCACCCACTTAGCCTGTTTTTTATTCAATTTAGGTTGACTATTTATAAACTGCAAAGCATGATTATCTGAATATAGCACAAACTCTTTAGGAATCAAGTAATGTCTCGATTTCTTGAGAGCTTGTACAACAACACACAATTCTTTATCATATGAGGAATAATTTTGTTTTACCTCATTTAACTTATCACTAAATTATGCCACTGGTCTTTGTTCTTGAATCAGAACAACCCCTATTGTTGTCCCACTAACATCTGTCCCTACTTGTAAAACTTTGTCAAAACTTGGTAAATCTAGAATAGGCATCACAGTGATCATCTTCTTCAACAATTTGAATTTTCTATCAGTTTCTTCTATCCACTTGAAATGCTTTCTACTTCCCCTGAAGGTGTCTATTATGGGTGCACAAATTTGATTAAAATTCCTGATGAATTTTCTATAAAAAATTGCAATACAATGAAAACTTCTTACCTCATACATATTCCTTGGAGTTATCAAATTCATAATTTCTTTCACCTTCTATGGATCCATTTTTAAACCTTATTCTAAAACCACGAATCCCAAATAAATAAATTATTTCTTCATGAAACTAAACTTTTTCAAATTTATCAGCAACTTATCTTTTTGCAGTGTTTCCGACACCAACTTAAGATATCTCAAATGCTCTTCTTTATCCTAATTGAAAATCAGAATATCATCTAGATACACTAACACATATTTTCCAGTGTATTCTTTCAATACCTCATTCATCAATCTCATAAAAGTGCTAGGTGCATTCGTAAGCCCAAATCACATTACTAACCATTCATACAGTCCATTGTTAGTTTTGAATGCAGTCTTCCATTCATCCCCTTATCTTATTCTTATCTAATGATAACCACTTTTCAAATCTACATTTGAAAACTATTTTAAACCACTCAGACACTCCATCAAATCATCTATGTGGGGTAAGGGAAATATGTACCTGATAGTGATCTTGTTGATTTCTCAAGAGTCAATGTACATACACCATCCACCATCCTTCTTTGGGCTAATCAAAGTGGCACAAGGACTCAAACTTTCTTTCACCAAACCTTCATATAACATCTCCTGTACCTCCTATTTGATCTCTTCATTCTCTTGAGGATTCAATCTGTAGGATTCCTTATTAGGTAAACTTGTACCGAGTATTAAGTTAATGTGATGACTAATACTTCTCATCGAAGGTAAAGCATTTGGTAACTCATCCACAATAATATCATCATAATCATCAAGCAAGATTTTAACTTCAGTAGGAAAATCATCTAAATGTGTAGAAGTTAAAATTACCTTTGGTTTACCAACAAGAGAAAAATGTAGTTCTTCTTTCTTCACTTCTTGTAACAGTTCTTTCCAGTCATCAGCAAAATATTGGATCCTAAAAATTCTTGGAATGCTTCATCTTTCAAAGGTAACAGTGTATGCTTCTTTCCATCCTTTTCCAAAGAATAAGTGTTTTCCTTCCATCACGAACAACCTTTCTGTCATATTTCCATGGCCTCCCTAAAACTATATGGAAAGCATCCATAGGAATTATATCACATAATACCACATCTTTATAAGTGCCAATTTGAAACTCCACATTGCACTGCTCACTCGACAAGAGTTGATGTCCTTTCTGCAACCATGGCACTTTATAAGAAGTATTGGGATGTTTCATCCTATTCAATCCCAACTTATATGCCATCTTAGTGGAGATCAAATTATCTGTACTACTGCTATCAATAACCATCTTACAACACTTCCCTTGTGACTTGCATTTAGTCCTGAATAGACTCTTCCTCTGGGATGGTTCATGCACATTCTTCTATGTCTTCACTAAAACTCTCTTCATCATAAGAGATTCTCATTCCTTGAGAGGGTTATTCATCTCTACTTCATCATTGGACTCCTCATGAGCCTCATCACTATTTCATCAGGACTTCACTTAGTGAACATCTCACATAGCACATGCGATCGTGGAATATTAAAGAATGCCCTTAATTTCCAAATATATTGACCCAAACTCTTTTTGTTGAAACCCCCTCCCAATACTTAAAACCTCCTCCCCACCCCTTTTTATACCTCAATCCTTATAAAGCACCCTACCCACCCCCATCTTAAACCCATCATCCCCCCAATACCTACAATATATTGGTTCAATTTTTAATAATTTTAAAACCCACAATATGAACTAACATGATAGGATATTAGTCAACAAGTGAATCCCCCATGCACTGTTTTCATTCCTCTGGGATGTATTTTTATTCTTTGGGCACTCCCATGACATGTGTCCAATTTATCCACATGTATAGCATTTTAGTTCTCTATTTCTGCCTCTTCCTCTAGCATTAAACCTATCTCCCCTGAATCAACCTATTTGGGGTATTTGGCTACTAGAACCTTCTGTCTCATCCTTAGAGGTCTGAAACTTACCTCCTCTATTTGGATATTTGTTTCCTCTGGCTATACTTCTTCCTCGATTCTTCTGGCTCTATCTTCTTGATATCTTCTCTTCTACCCTTAAGGCTTCGTGATAAGCATCTTCGACAATATTCAAATTCAACAAGCCAATATCATCTTGTATCTCATTTCTTAGTTCATTTATATATCTGACCATTTTTTCAATGTCCCCTTATGTCTGTCCAGCTCTAGTACTCAGCTTAAAGAACTCTTCTGTGTATGATTTAATAGTCATACCCTTTTTTCTAAGATTTTGTGGCTATCTAATGAGATTCAACTGATAATCCTTAGGAATAAATTATCTTTTAATTTTATCAAACATTTTATCCCAAGTTTTGGTTTTGGACTTACCTCTTATTTCCCCGTGGATCTGAAGTTCATCCCACTAGATAGCTACATGTCTCTTCAGTATGGTCATTGCATACTTCACTTTCATTTATCTTCAATTTATTCAAAGTCAAAATACTTTGCTAGAGCATTTATCCAGTCCATGAGTTCTTCAACATTCATATTACCCTAATACATGGGAACTTCAACTTCAAGCCTTTTACTAGCTTTCACCAGCATCCTAAATACTTTTACTTCATTATAAATCTCGTTTATCTCTTCTTCAGAATATTCCCCTTCGTCACTGGTGTCTGTACTCTCTGAATTTCTTCTCTCCATAGCATCCATCCTAGATTGGAGTTGTCTTAATTCCTCATCTATATGTCTCTGTAGCTTGTCTTCCTCAACCACCTCCTACCTAGAACTCCACGTACTTGTCTTGGTGGAATCCTCCTATAGGCTCTAATATTTTAGCTCTGATACCAAAACTGATGCCACTAAGAGATAGAAGGCCTATCTTATCCTAATCAACACGAAACTTTGATTAGGATCATCTCCTTGTTAAAACTAAACTCTCTCTCTCTTTGAATCAAATTTAATAGATTTACAGATTTCCACAAACTCACTTCATTTTGCAATTTCCTTTCCACATTTGTCTTTCCACAACACTTATTTCTGCAACTGAGTTTCCTCAACAACGTTTCTGCAACATCTTTTCCGCAATTTGCAGATTGTGAATGCACCTTCCCATTTTTCCCGAAATGGGATTCTGCAATTCTTTGATCCGTCGATATCTTTCGACTTATTTCCTATCCATTGATCTAATATCAAGTGCATAACTTCACTTTAACTTTGTGGATATATTATTTCCGCTACACTTTTCTCTCGCGTAATTCATCCACAATCGTAGATCTGTCTAAGTCGTAGATTTTTTAACGCGGAAATTTGCAGTTGAATTGATCAATGGAACGATCAATTCTTACTCGTGTTATATTCAATTAAACATGGCTCTATCTTCATGGATTCAACGTATCTTTATCAATATTATAGATTCATACAAACACAAAGAATTAAACATACTTTTGGTTATTGAAAATAATACTTCAAATAATCGCATATGTGTAGAGTATTGAAACTAAGTTCTTCATTAAATCAACAACCAATGTTACTTATTTTAATTCTCTGTCTTTGATTATTACATTCAACATTAATATAGAAATCTATCAAACTTCTCAGATTTGAACAAACATGATCTAAATTCCTAATAAAGTAAATCTTCAACTAACCTGTCCTCGAGCAACCTCTTGCAAGGTTCGAGGATATCAGTGGAAAATTTCCACTATTACATCCACACTAATCCTATCTATAAAACATATTATGATTAATTAACAACTAACACTATCCTTCTAGAAATGATTACATGGAATCAGAAAAATAGCATTTCCTGCTCAATAAAAAAACATAGGACTTTGACTTGATGCTCATGGATGAGATTTTGTCGATTTTTTAAGTTTGTGTGTATTTTGGTTAAATATTGTGTTAGTCCCTTGAATGCTTCTAGTTCTCATTTGATTCTTGATTTAACCCTTTGTTGTAGCTTGAATCAAGATTGGTTTTAGTCAATTTCCACTGATTCGGGGTTTGAGAAAAGATGTTTTTATTACCTTTTAGTTGCATGTATTAATTGTCTTCACTTTTTCGATTCTTTTATGCCGATTGTATATTTTCTTTGTAAACACTTCTCGTTATTCAAAAAAATAAATGATCTCTACATAGATAAGCAAAGACAAAAATGGTTTATGCAGTAGGTTCCTATGCATTGATCGTAGGATACCTATTGGAAGAGACCAACATTCATCTAATGCAATGATCAATTGGCATAATTACAATGCATAATTGTATTAGCCTCCATAACCACAATTGGCCAGTGGAGGCCACGATCGATCATAATGTTTGATTCTATTTGTTTATTGGTTTTTCAAGATTCATATCCCCACAAGTCTACTAGACCATTAAGGGACGAGATAAAAAGTGGAGTCCCCACTTTCCCCGAATCTAATCAATGTAGTTGTGTTTCACTGACACCTTCCAGTTGTGACTCGTGAGTCTACATGTTCTGTTGTTCATGATGTGATGCATGCTATTTGACAAATGTTGTTGTTCCTCTATTTTTGAAGTAGGTTTACAAGTCTTTATGGTTTCAATATTTCTATATGTCGATCTGAGGCTACATTTAAGGTAAAAATATATTCTATATTTTGTGTTTTTCATTGTAACATTGATGATTGGGATTGCATTTATGTTATTTATTTAAGATTGATGTTTTAATATTTAACTATTACATTTTCTTTCTTATTTGTGACATAAAATGAAAAATGGATGGACACATTATTTTTTGTTTTCTAGCATTTATTTACATGTAATTGAGATGAATTTATATGAATTCAAGCTCTATTTCATTTGCAAAAATTATTTTGTGGAGATGACTTGAATGCACAAGATATAACAAAGTTACAATTCTTTATTTTGAAACTTTTATCTTGGTTTTAAATTATATCATTTACAGCATTTCATGCTTCATATTGTAAAACATAAGCAATCATCCAATCTATTGACCAACATTTTACATCGTTTTTATGGAGTTTATTACACTAAACAAGCATATCCCAGGTTTGTTTTTGTTTTTTCTTTGGAAATTTGTGCAACATGATTCAATTTTTTTTGGTTTATGGTTTATGGGTTTATTGTAATGGAATGGGTTCTTGCTATAGTATTACTATTGTTAGCTTAGATTATCATTAAATTCTTTATCTAATTTTTTGAAAACAAGTACAACCCACAGAAATGTTTTTGCCCTATTTGGTATTTATCTTCCACCAACATGTTGAAGGATTTGGATATGTATTCAAGATATGGGGAGGTTTTTCAAGGGTAGCATGTTGAGAGCAATCCACAATATTTTTTCCCTATGTTTCATTTTTCTTATATGCAACATCCCAAAGGAGTTGTGTGTGTCAGGCATATGGGGATTTTGTTGAAGGACATTGTCATGAAACTCATGTCTATATTAATTCTCCTAAATTATTATATGATACAAAGACCCACAAATTTGTGTTCTTGACTAATTCCTATCCCATACCCTCATACATGATATAATAAGAAACACTACAATCTTGCCAACCCTGAAATCCTGAAAATTGTTAGTCTGTTAAATTTTGAATGGGTTATGAAATTATACTTTCTCCATATGAATTCCGATGAGAGATATGAAACATGATCAACTAACTGTGGAGAATTCCAATCATTAAACCTCTCCAACCAAAATCCCAACACAGTGTACATACATTGACATAACAAATTGCACAAACTTATGTCCATTGTCTCCATGTGTAACTAAAAGTCCAAAACTTATTCTCTCATCGCCATAAGATAAGAGGCACTTTCTAGTGAAATGTTCCCCTCTCCCCATCTTGAAATTACAAAATTAGAAGAAGAAAAATAAAGTCAACTATCCTCTATATCTATATTTTATTTAAGAAGATACTAATGGAAACAATATTTGCAACAATCACTCGCTAGAAACAATATTGTTTTCAAGTAACATTTGACTTGATACTAAAAGAGTTATCAAAGCTATAGAGTATCAAGAACAAGAAACATGACCATAATAAATCAATTTATGAGCAACAACAAATGACTTCCAAATATAATAAAAGACACATATATGTTAAAATTATGTCTGCTACACCAAGATATATGACAATGAAATCAGGTGTTGTCTCGTCATATTTTAATTTCAATCAATATATAAATTTGAAGTGATAGGAATGACCCTATCGAAAGTATGAAATTCCATGATAACTCCCTTGAGACTGTAAAATGAGAACTTGAAAGACCGAGTGCAAAAAACAAGTGACTGCATCAGGAAACTGACATACTAAATACTAAGCTAAAAACCTTTGAAACTGCCTGCACCTCAATGGTCACAATCAAACCCATGGAATATGTTTTAGCTACTTGGGATATGGAAATCATAGAACAAACCTATTGTGCCAATACTTCAAACAAATTCTATGAATTAATTCTTAAAGAAGTGGAAGACAAAAAAAGAGAATCTCTCTCCAAGATTGGCACATTTCTTGGGGTAAATACCTATAGAAACCTAAATCAAATTGTAATCAAAACTCTCTTTACCTACTCTTACTTTATTCTTCCACAAAATATCATTGACATCCTATCCAAGATGTGATACGAGAGAGGATCATTTTCACAAGCAACACCTTTTCCACTGACTATCCAATTAGGGATTAGAGGTTGATTTTTACATTTTTTTCTTCTTACAAAAATATTCATCTATTTTCAAAACTTGTTATGAATTATGGTGTCTTCACTCTCAAAACCCGCTCTCTAAATTGAGGTTTTGAGTATTTTCAATAGCTAAAGGGCTCTAAAATGACACTTTTGTTACAAACATAGATTCCCAATTCATCAAAAAAATATAAAACTACATGCTTTCATTCACATGTTATACGAGACAAAAAAATGAGACAAAACACAATTAAAATATTGGTGTTGAAAGACAAGATTCTTCAACCAGGTACTAACAACACAAAGTAAAGACACCAATCGTTGATGACTTCATAAAGTTGATTGTGATCATAATTGCAGTGATTAGCCTTATTTATCATATGAATGAGCTTCCACATTGCCTTGGAAAACTTTGAAACACTCTGAACATCAATGTGGATGTTTGGAAGATATTATTTTATGGGTGTTATCTTTCTCAAAATTGACATAAACAAAGAACACTTGAAAGTTGACAATATTCTCTTCTTCACATTTCTTCTTCTTCCTCTCATCTTTGTCCACTTTATTCTTTTTCTTTAAGCTAAAAAATATGCTAAGGCTACCCTCATATTTATTTATCGAAGTAAGTTTGTGTTCTGTGTTAAGTCCTTCAGTTAATTTCATTTGCATTGTGTCAACTCTTTTCCTTTTCTAAACTATGAACTTGAGGCATTTCACATTCTTCTTGATATCCTTTGTGAGTCTTTTTGGCAAAATATTTGCCAATATTTTACAATATTTTATAACTCTGTGAAAGATTCACCAGTTTTTACATTTTTTTATAATGAAGTGAAATATTCACCAAGATTTTACAATATATTATAACTTAATGAAATATTCTCCAAGATTTTACAACATTATATAATAAAATGAAAGATTCGCTAATTTTTTTATATATACATATTATATTATTGATAACGTTGCCTTCAAATTTTCCTATATATCGGAGAGATTCACCCATTTTTTATACATATAAATCTAGGGGGGGATTCTTAAAATCATCCCTGGCAATAAGAAGCATGGGTGCTGAAATGCAAAAGGATGTTCTAACTATGGAAACCCATGTTAGGTCAGTTCTAATCCATGGAAGAACAACGATGTTTTGAAGGGGAAAAACAAGGTTATATATCACAGTCCATGGATAAATGTGAATCCTACAGTTCAAAGCATGATCAAGTATAAATGGAATACGAAATAGGACCAAATAATACCTTGTATGCTAGGAAAATATGTTCAAATTTATTACATGAGCTGAAAATATGATAGAATCAATGCACTATTAGTACAAAAATGTTCATAAATAACCAAAAACTATAGAAACGTGAGTCAAAATTTGAAATTTTTTCTACAAATAGTAAAATTGGTTAAAAAAGAAATTGTTTTGACTTTTAACATTATATAGCACATATTTACCCTTGAACTTCAAATGCTTCAAATGATGAAACCACTAGACCGAATCGACATCTTCAAATTGCAGGTAATTACTCTTTCTTGCCTCTTTCATTTCATACCATTTTTCAAGCTTTCTTGTTGGTTTTTAGGTGTTTTCGAGTTCGGAAGGGATCCACATGAACTACGTGGGTATCCCATTGCAAACTCACGTATTCAAGAAAATATGTAGGTTTGCAACAAGAAACTTGCATATGTTACACTATTTTATAGCTGCACAGTCGCGTATTGTGCGGATTTGTTTTTAGTGATGAAAATAACCCCAACAACTCATCTTTGTAGGCATGATGGTGCTTGAATGGAGGGAGAGGGAGCATGAGGACCTTGATAGAGAGGCATTAAAAGATCCATTAACATTAGTCTCCCTTCATTGATGTGGTTTATTGAAGTTTTTATCAATGACAAACATGCACGCACAATTGAGATTATTAGAGTCCCTAGTGCGACTTTGGGATCCTAACCAAGACATGTTTGATCTTCAAGGTGAAACATTGGATATTAATGCGGAATATATCTATTTTATCACAAATTTATTGCATAGAGGTATGCCAGTAAGTGTGAGTGGTTTCAGTCGTGGTGGGGGTACACTCAGTGTTCAAGATTATGTGAACACTTATTTCTTGCCTGGATCCCATAAATCTGGCACACAAGTTACTATTGGCTAGATAGCTAGATTTCCACTCAAGGTGATAGTGAGCACCATCACATGGGTGGAAGGTGTATCATAGTTGTACCTAGCTACTCGTAATCATATGCACCTTGGAGTGGAATCTCTGAGGAATGTAGTGTTTGACTGGTGCTCTGGATTAGTTATTAACATGATGAAGCAACTAACTGATTATAAGTTAGGGAAGAAAAATAACTTGAGATACCCCAACATCATAGTGGCCTTATTCTTTGAGCGGGTACTTATACTAATCCCTAGGTTTGTACTCCCTCATGCACATCCACATGAGCCTAGGATCAAGAGGTGGGGAGATGGTTTTGTTGGGAAAGGGGGAGGTGATTTTTGGGGAGCTTATGATAATGATTTTTGTGCATGGGGGAGCAGATAGGTTCCTGCTCTTGAGCAGTTTCCCTATTTTGGACTGGACTTCTGTGGTGACCCTAAGCTCGTGCTTCCCCTTGGAGAGGCATGGGGGGAGAGAGGTCTGTATTTTAATTTTCAAATATATATATATTTAATATTTTTTTGTAAATACGTATATTATATACATGCACAAAATATATGATTCTAAGCCATGCTTGTGTGATGCAGATGTTGGACATGTTCGACCAAGTGGCCATCCTAGGACATTTTTCTAACCAGTTGAGGGAGGTGGTGGTGAGGCCATTCTACAGGTTGTAAAGGTAAAATTATCTTGCCTTTCTCATGGCATTCTGACTTTGAGGATGGAGAGGATTTCCCTTGATATGCAGGATCAATTAGTGGGGGTGCCTCTTCCATGGTTATGCCTTCTTAGGAAGTTGTTTAGGACTGTCTTGTGCTATCAAGAGGTTGTTGCAGAGTCTCCATAGTTTTTTAGAATCTTGGGGGATTGTGATCCCTTTTTTTGTATTTTGATGTACTTATTAATGGATCTTTTTGGACCATGACTCAATTTATATGGACATATTTACATGTGTTTCTATGTTTTTAGTTTAATATTTTTTACAATGTATGTGACAAATGCCAAGTTAAGATATAATTTGTATATGAGTCAGTTAATGTGTTTTGATTCCTTGGAATATGCTTATATGTGATGTGATTAAATTTTTTTTCAAGTAATATAACTCATAGGAACTAATGTGGTAGTGTGGGATGTCTCTCCTGATATTCTCCATTGAGTTGAGAGACTACAACTCAGAGTCAAGTATGACTTCTAGACACGTATGTCATGTAGAGAAACATCTCTTAGTAGCTTAATAAATGAACTGCATTCAACCATATTATAGTTGTAGGATCTAAGCAAGCGACTCATAAGGTGACTAGTTGTCTCGTAGGTGCATAGATTACCCATGCATCTGAAGCCAGGTTACAAGTGTGACGGCTTGCACCATCGATGAATCCTATAAATATCTCAATTGAAATATGAAACAATCATCATATTTACATAAGAAATACTAACAAGAGATAACTAATTACAAATTTATATAGATATGTACAATAAAAAGTACATTTCCTAGGCGTAATACTATTTCAAGTAGAACCAATTTTGGGGATCATGAAGCTTATTACCATCATAGTTCACTAGTTCATAAGCACCCTTATTCAATAATTTAGACACAACATATAGATCCAACCACATGGAATTAAACTTTCCTTCCCCTAAGGGTTCCTTATCCTCATCATAAACCAAGACAAGTTCTCCTTTAGAGAAAACCCTACGTTTTATAGGTTTGTCATACTAGTTTTTTACTCGTGCTCTGTGTGCTTCATTTGTTGTTATTGCATCTCTATGTTGATGTTCTAAATGCAAAAAAAATTATTCTATGTCATAACTGTTAGTTAGAAAATGTACTGCAATTTTTAACGACAGAATTTTTCATTATATAGGGGTAACTGCTTCCACCCCATGGACGAGTTGGAAAGGGGAGGATCCCATGGAAGTATTGAATGTCATTCGACACACCTAAAGTGCAGGATACAACATAATATGCCAATTTGACCTACTTGCATTACTCATCCTCTTTAGAATGGTTTTTAATGTTTTATTAACAACTTCCACCTATCCATTCGCTTGCGGATAAAAGGAAAATGAGTGGTCTTGTTTAAACCCTAGAAAAGTAGTCAACTTGGTCATCATTTTTTTTTGAAAGTGACTGCCATGGTCCCTAACAATCTGCTTTCGGATACTGAATCTAGCAATAATTTGATTGAATATGAAATATGCTTCCATCTCACCATCATCTTTGAAGGTAGGCATTGCCTCTGCCAACTTGGTAAAGTAGTCGACAATGACAATGATGTATTTATGCCCCCTAGTAGATATTGGGTTGTAGGTCATGAAATCTATCCCCCACTTGGTTAAGATCCCTACCACGATGATGGGATGTAAATGAGCGGAATGTGACCACATCTTTTAGGTGTAAAGCTGACATGGATGACAGCATTTCATAGCTTCCACACAATCTTTAAATATGCTAGGGAAGAAATAATCGACACGTAAAATTTTATGGGACGTTTCTAACCCACATAAATGATCCCCACACTCTCTTCTATGAGAATCATTTAGGACAAACTCCACCTCCTCATGAGTGATACAACGATGTAGAACAGAATATACCCCTGTTCTATACAAGGTATCTGTGATAATGAGGTAGTTTTTTGCATTTAGTAGTAAATTTCATAACTCTTTTGATGAGAAGGTTATTGGACACTTCAAATTCTGGAGATATATCAAAATATCTCCATACCAAGGATCGTCGATTGAAATTAGGAATATGTGTTCAACAGGAAACGATTCATCTTATGTCATTATAGTTTCATCACTTGGGAACTTAGAGATAAGTTATGAGAATACTAAGGATTTTTTCAATTTAGCGGACTTGAAATACAAGTCAAAATCCTGGAGTATGACAATCCATTTATTAAATTTTCCTCCAACAATATGTTGGGATAAAATTTATTGGAATGGATTTAGGTCCGCCACCATGGTAGTTGTCATGAGTAATATGTAGTGACACAACCTCTAAATGACATAAACTGCTTCCAAGGACAACTTATCTATGTGTGAATATCTTAGTTCAAGTCCAACCAAAGCTCGACTAAGATAATAGATGATATGCTCTTGGGGCTTGTCATCTTCCTGAACTAGCACTACACCAAAAGTAGAGTCTGATGTGGCCATATACAATATAAAATATTTGATGTAATCTAGTGGACGCAACAATGGGTTTGATAATAATGCTTTCTTTAATTCCTCAAAATACTGTTGAGTGGATTCATCCCATATAAAAGGTGTGTCCTACTTAAGAAATCCTATGAAACCCTTCGTTATCTTGGCATAATTCTCTATGAATCGTCTAAGAAAGTTAGACTTACCTTGTAGACTTTGAAGTTGTCTAATAGTTCGAGGAGGAGGCAAATTGAGAATTTCCTCAACTTTCAATGGCTTGACCCTAATACCTTTATTGCAGACTATGAAACCTAATAGTCATCCTAACTTGATGCAAAATACACACTTATCATGGATTAAGTGAAACTTATAGTTCTAACATCTTTCAAACATGAAAATTATATTCTATGGATGATATTTTATTTTTCTAGAATGAGTCGTAAGGTCATCTAAGTAAGGTTCGACAATATGATTTATATCGTGAAAATCAAAATTCATATCCCATTGGAAAGTAGCCCCAACATTCTTCAATCCAACCATCATCTTTTTATACGTGAAAGTACCCCATGGGAAGATGAAGGAAAACTTATGTTGGTCATCAGGTTTAATTTGAATTTGATTATACCCCGAGAAACCATCCATAAAATAAAATACATCGCTACCAACACAGACACCAATTATTTGATCTATGAAAGGTGTGGCGAATTTATCCTCAAGGGATAAAAACTGAGAGATCACTGACACTCCTACCAAGTAAAATCCAAAGCAGAGACCTAAAGTTATTTAAGCAAGCAATCCAACTCAACTCACTAAAAAGAGACTTACAACATAAACAAACCAAAACCTAAGAAAGAAACAGTCTCAAGCACTCTTAGGAAAAAGTCTCGGAGAAAACCAAGATGCAAAAACATACTTTTAAACAAAACCCTAGATTTCACATGACTACCTATAGAATACACGACTGTGCAAAAGAGAAATAGTGTACCATACATGACTTTGTAGTGGAAAACCCGTGTATTTGCAAATTATATATTATTGTAAGTATGGGATACCTGTAGATTCCTCAAAAAAAATTCAAAAAGAAAAAGGAATGGACTTATACAGTGAATGATGTATCTGGACTGACAAAATATTTATGCAAGCAAGTCATATAAAATATCGAGAAGGACAAGATTAGAAATAAAAATCAAACAAGGAGACCCCAAACAATATACTCCTAGCAGGGTTGTCATTTCTATTGTGAGAGAAATCTATCATATGCTTGGGGTTTAGAAGGACACCAACATACTATGAGGTTGTATACAGACATGCAAGGTTACAAGCACATATTAAATAGAAAGAGATGAGGATTGTGCACCTTGTTTCTACGGTCAATCCTAGATTTTCCTCTTCTCTCAAATGCTCTTTTGCTTCCAATCTTCAACACCTATAAAAAGAAATTACCCTTTCTCAATGTATCTTCAATTTTTATAATAGATGAGAAATGAACATAAAAAAATATTGCAATTCAAAACAAAAGGAAATCTACATCATTACTCAACAACAATTGAAGCATTCAATACACAATGATGGAAGGAAATAACAATCTTTATTTACTGAGTTTCTCAAAAAATTACAAATACTTTGCTTAATCATACTACTCTACAAGACGTATCTCTAAGCCCTCTTGCTCCTCTCCTCAATGAAAGTTCTCCATCATAATTTTTCCTCCAAATTTGGTCCCCTTTCCTCATACCCTTCCCCTCTTTTTATAGTTATTTGTGAGGAAGAATTTTGAGGCTAGGATGGTTCGGGAAAGTGGGAAGGTTTCCAAACCGAGCCCAACTTCCCTTTGATTAATCATCTATTTATTTTAAACAATTCTTAATGAAATACACGACCTGTAGTGGATCAATTCACGGATAATATGCGAGTTGCTAAAATCCATACATGGGTTTCCTGAGGGAGACTCGCATGTGGTACACTGGTTGCTAAAAGGGAGGTCGCATATTCCAAGTAAGTTGATATGCAAAGGTAGATGATGCTGGAGTAAATAGCAAGTATTAAAGTCCCAATCCTCTTATAAATATAGGACTATTTATATCCATGTTTTCATTTTGTGTAATGACACATTTGGTGTCATTACTCGGATGAAGAAGTGCCATTTCGAGGTATAACACAAGCCCACCAAGAGGATATTAAGTTACAACCTTTGGGTATGACATATTATCATATGAAACCACTACTTGTGGAACCAATTTTGATGATAAAGAGTCAAAAGAGGCCGTAATAAATGATTCTGATCCCAGAGGATATCACACTTCATTCCCACAATTAAAGAGTTATTATTGACCTCCAAAGGAGTGTCTCTCATTACCTGTGGATGATACAGATGCCAATATAATCTCTATCTTCTGAAGAAATAGGTAAACCATATGAATCCATACTAAATGTCACTTTTGGATCAGTATGCTCTTTCTTCCTCCAAAATTATTTGATGAAATATTTGGAGCAATACTAAATCACAGGTCCATACTCATGACACCTCACACATCAAAAGGGAATGTTTTGGTAGTCCAATATTTGTAAATGAACATTATCCCCAAGTCATGTCCACACAATCCTACAAAACCTTACCAACAAAACCTTTTTATTAATAACCTTATGGATTCAATGTCTCTTTGTTCCATCTAAGACAACTTGGAACTCAAAAATATTTTCCCCTTATAGACAAAAAAATACCAAGGGCTTGTCCACTAAAACCTATCCCCATAGGTGTTGAAGCAGTAAATGAAGAACCTTTAAACCGTTTTTTTCAATTACCACAGTGAGGATGTTGCTTCTAAATAATCAATGGAAGGTACCAAAGGGCCACAAAATGTAGGAAAATAGTAGAAAGAACATATCTTGGGCACATTTGCAGGGCCATTATTGGCACCTGAATTGGAATGATGTGTATTAACAACATAGGCCATAATGGTACCAAGGTTTGAGGTAACCCTACCCTGGAGTAAAAGTGGATCTGGCGATTAGCCATATCTGTTAGAGATATCCACATTTGCACAAGGTGTTAAAGTTGCAATATAATATTTTAATACCCTTGTCTCCTTCAAGGAAAAATTCTGAAGCATCCCTATGGACCCACTATGATAATGATCCATCTTACTATACACAAAGATTTCATCTTCCATTAGTTGATCTTTACCATGAGTCCAATATTTATACGTCTTCTCCAACCTAAACGAGTTTCTTCCAAAAACGTTAGGGGTGTAGTCTTTTACATCCATCCAAAGAATAATCCTTAGATTTCTGTATTATCACATTGATTATTATTTATAGAAATGTTTTATATAATATGAGGAAGTAATAATAGATTCAAAAGGTGTTTTACCATTGAAAAACATTTTTTTTCTCATCAATAAATTATCCACAAGATTGTTTCTCTCATATTGAAGTCTTCACTTGCGTATTTTTTGAAAGTGAACATTTGAGATGACATAGAAACTAACAAATACCCGCCACAAGCAACAGACATATGAGATCAAAGAGAAAATCCATACATAGAAATTTTCCATTTTCCAATTTAAATAGGATTTAACAAACGACTACAACTTGAAATTATAAGTTAAAACCTTACTTTAATTTGTTCTAAAAGTAATATATCCTTGTCGAAATGAAAAAATACATAAGAGATTTTGTAAATTAAAATAACTTACTAGTAGAACTATATGATTTGAACTTTATATCTTAAACCACATTTTAGCATACCTAATAACTTTAAATCCAAAACCAACTATATTGTTGGCATGTTTGATTCCACATCCTTCATTACATCATCTCCTTGACATAAGAGGATAAGTCATAAGCATTGTTTTGATTCAAAATCACATTACATAAAATACAACTGATTCTATTACTTACATATGTCTACAATATTTCTAATGTAAATACCTATGCTATCCTTGACAATGCCATTGGAAAATAATTGAAGTCAACAATGTCAAACATCAAGAGGTCCAATTTGAGATGTGGATTTATTGACTATAAAAACAATGAATAAAATATTGAGTATAATAAAGTTATGACACATTGACTATTGGAATATTGGTCAATAATGAGAGGGCGGGGGGGTGAATCGGTATTGTTAAATTTTTACCATTTTAACCATTTATGAAACTTTAATCAAAACATGCAATCAACAAGATACACAAAACACATGTTTTTATCATGGAAACCCAATTGGGTAAACCACCAATACTTCCTATTACTGCAAAATTATTATTTACAACTAGTTTTTCTTGCTTCTATAAACAAGGATGGTATTACACTGTATTTACCATTAACTACTAGAAAGAGGATACAACCCCATGTTTTTTCAGCTACAACTTACATGATGTTACTACACCCTATTTACCAGCTTCTTACTGGAAGGAGGCTACAACCCCATGTTTTGTCAGCTACAACTGAGAGGATGCTACTACGCCCTATTTACTAGCTTCTTCTCGAAGGAGGTGTAACACCCCAGTTTTGACCCCCTTTGCATTAAAAATGTATACGATGTAAATATTGTATTTAATCGTGGTGTGGAGCTAAAGGAAAAATCCCCACCATCTATTTAGCATTTTATGTTTCGATGATTAAAAAATGTTGCCGATGGTATTTCATGCTAGCCAGGCACATTATAATTTTGGACATCATGTAAATATGAAATTTAATTAAAATACCCACAACCAGCAATGTCAATGAAACATTAAAGATATGGGGGCATGATTTCCTAAGGATAAAGGGGGGAAATGTTCAAACCTTTGAGCCAATGGAGAAAAGCCAAATGTCAAAGGGAGAACCCATCAAAACTGTCAACTACCCATTTCTTTTCTTTTTCCCCGATCATATATTTTTGCCAGAAATTGGTTGAGGTAGTTATTGCATGGGAATGGGAAGTGTATGGGAAAATTTTGAATTGGGTAGAGCACCCTCTTTGGAAAAATGTTTTTTGACTTCCTAGGAAAGTAAAAACACAAAAATGTATGCCCATTCTACCATGCATCTACGTTTTTTCTCTTCCTCACGTTTTTGGAGCTCATGTGCATTCTCCATTCACGTTTTTGCAGTGTTCTTCATTTTCCCCATTACTAGGAAGTTGATTTTGAAAATATTAGTGGTTGGGCTCCTTGCTTGACGTTTTTGTTGTTATTTTCCTCATTACTTGGCTGAGAAAAACCATTTTGGGGTTGCACAACAAATTGGAGAAGAGAACCATGATTTTTGGGGGTTGGTTGAGTTCATTTTTTCCCATGTGAATCCCATAGAAGTTTCTGAAAATTGAATTGTTGTTAGAGGGTTGTTTTTTCCCATTCACCATTATCGTTTTTGGATGCAAAATTTTTTTTCCTCAAACCCAGAATTTGCATTTTGTTGTTAGTGCATCCCTTGGTTTGGTCTGAACCAATTTGGATTGGAATTGAGGAAGAATTAGCTTGATAACACTAGTGTGGAAAGGAACCTCACAGGAAGATCAAGAGGAGATGGATTTTCTTCTTTCCACACCCTAAATAGCACTGGAATGGAAGGCATAGACCGAGGGATTGTGTCATGTCCCCACCCCTCATCTCGACGATGGAGAGGACGTGACCAACACACTGTTGATGTCAAATGGGAAATATATCTCATGAACATAAACATTAAAGTGGATTGAATTAAAAACATACACAGATGTATAATTCCAAATCTATAGTGGAAGAAAAAAAATTCATTCAAGCATTCAACATGTTCATAATAATTCATAAAACAAATACAGTTGCAGGAATAAAATACAAAAGAGTACTTATCTTGGAAAGAAGTTGGCCCGCAACTAGCTACGTCACTGCAATGTTCCACCCAACCATAAGCCAGTGTGCTCATCAATCTCTCAGCATCACTACCACCCCCGATTTGGGCATGATTACACAAGGCACTAGGGAAGAACATGATTACACACGACAATACCATACATCCACAGTCGACCCAACACACTGTTTGGTTTCACAGATTGTCTATCTAAGACAATAATAAATTGGGTTTCACAGGCTTCTAAGGCAACAAGCTAACACCACAAGGGTTCCTTGCACTTACTTAGCCAAGCCAACCTTCACATGGATGCCCTTCACAGCAAAATACCATTGCTGGGCATGAAGGAAAACGTTTGACAACCACAAATAGAAATGGCAGGTAGGGAAAAATAACCGAGGAGATAAAATCATTTCAGGGAACATCCTTGGACATCACATAGGTAAAAACAACCTCTATTCACACCCAAAATGTGGGTCTACCTTCTCAGCCACTGAACTCTACACAAATGAGCTTCCATCTTGGAGACCCATGAGGAAAATGTAGAAATTCGTGAGGGAAACGCTAAGAAAACCCTGACCATGTGAGGAATGAGAAAGTACCCTCTCCAAACCCCCAAAATGCAAATCTCTGCTGTTTTTTCACTCAGCCACACCAAAAACAGGTTTTTCCAGCCGCACATACACGCGGAAACCCCAAAAACGACTTTCCAGCCATGGAGAAAAATGGGTAAAATGAAAAAACGTGGAGGGTAAATCCCACCTTACTCACAGGGGAAAAAATGACCTCCTCAAACCCCAAATTCATGGCCCCTTCCTTCCCATTCACCTCAGCAACACCCAAAACGCATTCTGGGTATGGACAAGGGAAGGAAACAAATGCCAAACTATGGAGGAGAGAGCTCAGTCTCTTCCTACTGCATGAGGGAGCCAAAAATCCATGAGGATGGGTGAGAAATGAAAGTCACGGGTGCATAATGGCTTGGGCATGCATTCCCAAGCTTTTACTTGCCCCACAAGTCAAAAATATGCTTTTAAAAAATGGGTGACTTCCCAAATTCGAATTTGACCTCCATACCTTTCCCATCCCAAGGAGATAACTTCTTCAACCACTTATAGATGACTAGGCGCAAAAGGAAAAAATGGGTATTTGATAACTTATGGGTTTTCCCCTTGGACATTTGGATTTTCCCCATAGGCTCAAGGTTTGAATAATTACCCCTCCCTATTCCTTGCGAAATCATGCCCCCATCTCTTTAACATTGCGACACATAGCTAGTTGTGGTAATTTTATTAATTTTGATTTTACATTATGTCTCAAAACACATTGTTCCTAGATAGCACATAAAACATCGGCATCGATTTTAATGAACGAAACATAAAACACTAAACCCATGGTAGGGCCTTTTCCTTGAGTTCCACTCCATGATTTAATACAATATTTACGTCATATGCAATTTAATATGATGGGGTCAAAACCGGGGTTTTATGGACTATGCACAAGATATGGGGATGCTTCCTTGTGTTGGGTGTGTAGGTGTTGGGAAATCCAAGGTAGATCTTGTGTAGGTGTCCATAGCTCTATGGTTGAGCTCACTAGCTTAGAAATTCAACCATTCCACCTCTTTAGCATCTTGACAAACCCAAATGTAGTTTTGGCTTGGCTACATTTTGACATGTCTTTGGCTATGTGTAATCCTATTTCTGTTCCCTTATTCCTTGTGGGAATCATGCCCAGCTCGGGGGTGGCAGTGCTGCTGAGAGAATTATGAGCACACTGTCCTATGGCTGGGTAGAACGTTGTAGTGACATAGCTGGTTGCGGGACAAGCTTCTTCCAAGGTAAGTATCTCTTGTTTTCATCTCTGCATTTGTACTTTCTTAATGAAATATGATGAACATGTTGAATGCTTTGATGAATGTAATTGATTCCATTTTATTTGCAATCATTATACATCTGCACATGTTTTGATGTTCAATGCATTTTTATCATGTCTATGTTCATGGGGATAGTTTCCCCATTTAAATGATAGCATAAGTGTCGTAGTCGCGTCCTCTCGGGCAGGCAGGGATGTGACAGGAGGATACAACCCCTTGCAGGCATGTTGTCTTCCCTAGAGCCACCCTACCACCCTGATACCATGAGAGGAAATTTCAACTCAAAATGGGCCTTTTAACTTTGATTCAAATTCCATGTCATCATGTGTTAGCCAATGAAATTTCTCTAAATTTGAAATACCGTATAGGTCTTAAACACTTTTTTAATATAAATTTGGGGATAGGTATCATAAAAAAAACTACTTTTTTGTTTGTATTTTCGACATATCTCCCCGTGTTTTTCCTCAAATTTCAATCATGAGAGCTTGTTGGATGCAGAATTAAATTCCGCATCCAACAAGTACCCACTCGGCATACTTTTGATGGACCCCTCTACCCCAAAAACAAGAAATACCTGAAAAAATGTGATGATGATGTCATCATCACATTTTTTCAGGTATTTCTTGTTTTTGGGGTAGAGGGGTCTGTCAAAAGTATGCCGAGTGGGTACTCATTGGAATTCCGTATCCAATGAGCTCTCCCAATCAAAATTTGAGTAAAAACACGAGGAGATATGTCAAAAATACAAACAAAAAGTAGTTTTTTTCTTTTCTTCCTCCAAAATTAATAAATATTATTTTATTTTTTTAACTATTATTTTATTAATTCTTTTTAGGAGGCCCATTTTGAGTTGAAATTTACTCTAATGGTTTTGAGTAATATTTCATATTTATTTTACCCTTTAATCTCTGGCATTACTTATCGGTCTCTACTTCTTCTTCTATGATCTGGACCATAGAGACAATTTCTCTCACTCATCCCTCTGTGCATAAATACCTTCATGTTTCCTGCAGACGTATCTCTTCACCATTGTGCCATTTAATTCTTTGATTTTTCCTCTTCATGAGAACTCCATTCCTCATTATAACAATGAACTGTCAAGTAATCTACCTCCATCGTGATTCTTCAACACAACAAAAACAATTACCTATTAATCGATTTATTGGTTAATCTTCAAATCTTGATCTTCCACAATCTCCATTTCCGAAATCACCTTGAGCCGTTGATCCCATTTTGGGATTTTTCCTGACTGTATATTTGAGATAGGATGTGGTATGCATATTTTTGAACTGTGACATTTATCAAAATGTCTTTCCCACTTACCTTTCCACCTCAATTGTTCTGCACAGTTGATCTCCTTCAAGCTCTTTGTGAGAGTTGATCTTTCGAATTGTGGATTTCGGGTTTGTGACTTTTTCAACATGTCATTTCGAGATTTCCACTTTCCACCATTTTTCTTCCGCACCATCGATTTTTATGCTGATGTTTTCAGGACCGTCGATCTTCCATATTTTAAGGTAGCAAAACTGTGACATTTCCTAAAGTCTGACCACGATTCTCTGCCTTCCTCTAGAGGACTTCGGGTTGCAGAAACCCATATTAATTTATACTTTGATTTCTCATCTTCCACATCTGCTTTCTACTTTCTACCTTTCACATTCCTGCTATAGGATTATGGGTTGCGGAAACCCATGTGATTTTATACATTGATTTCTCGTCTTCTACTTTCTTCCTTCTTGTAACGTTCTCGACCCTCTGACCAGCAAAGAGGACGCTACTAACACCAAACATACAGGAAAATAGCCCCATGAACATGAATAGGAATATAATACTGAAATAAAAAGCTAAAACATAATACATACTAAGATGCATAATCCTTCATATACATAGCAAAAGAAAACATACATTCATTCAAGCATGCAACATGTTCATCATATTAATTAATCAGTAAATATAATTGCAGAAGTAAAATGGACAAGAATACTCATCTGATAGGAACTCGTCCTACAACCAGCTACGTCACTGCAACGTTCCACCCAACCATAGGCAAACGTACTCATCAATATCTCAGCAACACTGCCACCCCCGAGCTGGGCATGATTCCTCAATGAATAAGGGTCAAAGAAGGCTTACACATAACCAACATACACCAATCAGCCAAGCCCACACAGTAGGGTTTATCAAGTCATCAAGGAGCTAGGAAAGGATAAATGCTAAGCTAGTGGCCTAAAACACCAGTTTTCTCAAGAATACCTAGCCTCTAATCCTACTCTCAATAGTTCGAAGACCAACCACTGCATACTGCAACAAAAAAAATAGTTCACAGCTCTGCGAAGAAGATGAAGACCACAGGGTGACAACCCCAAACAAAAGGATGAACATGGATCAAGTCCTCAAGACAACTCAAAGTTTTTCTTGGCCCTAGTGTGGCCAAAACAACTCAGTAGCAACCCAAAAGGTACTTGCATACACAGCAACCCAAAACCATGGGAAGTCAATAGCCCCAAACTTACAATGAAACGATGGAAACGTTACCCAGTCTGCAAAAAGGAAAGAAGGCGCACTCCCAGCATGGACAGGGGAAAACTCAGCCAGCAAATGTGGAAATCAATAGCCAGCCAACATCCAAGAGCCCACAGTACACACAATACCCAATGTAATTGCTGGAGAACTTACACAAGCATAAAAGGGGAAAGAATAGTCTCTCAACCTGTACGAAATGAAAAAATACACATCCAAAGAAAAATGTGGAATAAAACACAGGGAAAAACAATGGGAAACAAAGATCCTACCTCAACAATGAAGCCACGACACGCTTTCATAGCAACCACTGCTCAGTGAAGAACCACAGCCAAGATTCCACAGCGAAGTAATAGGACACTACACCATCCAGAAATAAGCAGCAATGCTGGAGAACAATGGTCCTTTCTTAACAAGGAAATCCCATCATGTTTTCACAGTCGGCATGGGTGGATTAAACATAGGTTCTCTTTCTCTACATGTACAGGAGGGAAACACCTCACGACGGAAACCACAAAAACATCCCGTTGTCTGGAAAAAGACACAGTTAACCAAAATTGGGAAAGAAACCACCACCCACATAGTGTAGGGACTCACAGCACCCAAATGAATAGAGGAGAACAACAACCATAGTTCAACGATGAAGTAACCAAACATCTCATAGTCCGACAAAGGGAAAAAGGAAATGATCTTCTGCACGAGAGTGAATATCTCATAGACTAACAATCCCTGAGAAAAAGGGATAACAAACCGCGAACAATGAATTGCATCCCCCTTTTAACTCTGCTCAACGTGAGGGAAGATGAACCAACTTGTGATCCGGTTAGTGGGAAGGCCATTGAGAGGCATGTCATGGAGAGAGTGCAGGCATGAGCATGGTGGTGGTTTTCCTGGCTAGCAAATAGATGCCCCTAAAAAACAATAGAACAATAGGGTGGTGACACATGGCTAACTCCCAATGGGCCCCACGGGTTAGACAACCCCCCCCCCTTAACCTTTGGAATCATTCCCTTTTCATTTATTGTTGCACTGTAGTAGTTGTGTGTAGGTTTATTTTAAATTGATGTGCATACTTACATGATTCCAAAAATATAATTTGTCGTATAGCACGATATACCATCGGCAATTATCCCTATTGCCGAAACATACACAACCAAATCGATGGTGGGGATTTTTCCTTTTTCTCTTCACCATGATTAATTACAAAATACACATCCTGTACCCTTTTAACGCAAACGGGGTAAAAAATGGGGTATTACAATGCCCTTCCCCTTGGAATAACACCGTCCTCGGTGTTCCAATACATATACCATTTGCACATCAAAATTTCAAAATTTTACAGACCTGTCCCATGTTCAATTATCTACTTTGAACGTTCAGGACCAAGCTCCTCGGCTTCCATGAGTTTCTCCTACTGGTTCTCAGCTTTCATCTTATCCTGAAGCCTAGGAACTTTGTGGCTACTGCCCTCTTTATATTCCCCCGTTGGACAATACCGACGTAAATGATGTCCTCCGCATTCCCAGGATTTCACTGGCTGCTTCATCTTTACCTGCTCAATTTACTTTGAGTCTTCATGCCTGGACCATTTCTCAACGGATCGCTTGGACGAATGTCCCATCATTGATCCACCTTCCTTTCCTTTGCCGATTGCTCCCAGAAGGCTTTTCACCTCCCTTTGCAAACCAATAAAGGCTTGCAAAATCTGGTGGTTCATTTCATTTTGCCTTTTCTGTATATTGAGCATCTCTCCAAGATTCTCTTGGGTCCTGGCAATCATTTGAAGGAGACTTGCAGCAAAGTACAACAACTTTTGATCTACTTCCATGATCAATGTGCACCACTGTATTTCACATTTCTCACCTATGAAATGCATCATTGAGATTATGTTAGACCAAGCATAATATAGGCATTAATATCAGTCAATTAATTTTCCAATTGGCATGATAGTACAAGTCTTATCAAGAAGACTTTCAAATTTTTCATGCCTTCCCAACATGAACATGAGCTCATTCATGTCCATTCTTGGGCAGGGAATTAACCATTCTAGCATTCATAATTTACTTTAAGAAAATACACACATTCTATTTCTAGTCATACATGCATTCAACAATCTTTTGTTTTCGCAATGCATACATACATACATACATACATACATACATACATACATACATACACATATATATATATATATATATATATATATATATATATATATATATATATATATATATATAATCAAAAGGAAAGAGAGAGCAACAAGAGTATTTTCCCTCTTTGTTTTGTTTCATCTTGGAACCCACACCGCCACTATGGATTTTCATGCTCTCAGCCTCTTTCACTTCACCGTGAATGCTGGACCAATCCCTCTTGGTCATGACACTTAGTGTCTCCAGTCTATTTCAGACCTATCAACCATGGAGCCTCCCCACATGGTTTGTCTCGGCTGCTAGGACCTTCATGATCTCACTAGCACCTTTTTCATTACTGTTCATTTTGAGCTCTTCAGGACAGTCACATGTCCTCATGCACCCCTAGGATGCTCTCATAGTCCTCGCTCCTAGTGATACCTATATTCAAACGTTGAATAGATTCACATGTTTAGTTTATTCCGGTTTTATCTCTATAACAAGAGCTCAAAAAATCATAATCAAATCATATACACATGTATATTCACAAGCAAGAAATTGCAAAATAATCCAATACTTTTCTGTATTGCGTGCTTCCTCGTTGGTCCACAGGATCCTGCTTCGCTTTGCAAGCCTTGGGATCGCCTATGGAATTGGATGTTAGGTCAGCATGCAGGATGCTTCACAACATCCTTTTATGTATATATATCAGGCATAGTCAAGCCAACATTCAGTTGGGTTTATCAGACTGTCAACAAATTGCCTGTACTTGTACCAACAACCAATCATCAGCTAAGCCAACACCATTGGGTTTATCAGGCCATCAACAATAACACCTGCACTTATATCAACAATAAATGACCATTTTCCATATAACCCAAGAGACCACTCCCTTCTCTAAGTTGACAGTCCCTGAGTAATGTTTCCTTCTCTCTAGAAGGTAGGATGAGGTTCAAACCATTGTCCATTTAGTGTACAATACCAAACTACATTTGTTGATCCTGACAACACAAGCAATATAAGCATATTCGTTAGTGTTATTGCTCTAAAATTGTAACCATATTTCACACCCTTCACTATCAATTATTGAGACATCGGGAGTGCGTCCACTCCCTAGGGTGTAATCAATATTGAAAAACCCTCCCATGATCCGACATCGAAAAAGTGTGCACCCTTGTCCAGTGTGTATCATGTAGGCCCTATTCATACTCAAGCAATTGGTCCAAATGGAAATAAAATCAAAACATGTTCTGCATATGGAATTTTAACAATCTAAAATGCATATTCCTAGCTAGGGTCACAGAACACTTATCCATTTGCCGAGGCAGTATTCCTTCATTAAGGAGGAATGGGGGCTCCCTTCTCTAAGTTGAAAGTCCCTCGGTTTTCCATCCTACTTCCTCTTTACATTTCGTATCCACACATGTCTTATCAATGTAATCCATGCCATTTCATTCATGTTGCTTACCAAACATGTAGTGCAGATTAGACACTTCCAAAATTTCCAATGGAGTTTCACCCGAAACCCATTTCCAAGATAAGGGAAAACCTTCCCATGAATTTTGGCTCTTGCAAGTCATCACACATGATTTTCCTGTAGTGTGTACCCCTGGCACATTCATCAAATAGCCAACAGTCAATCATTATCTGATAATACAATCCAAATTTATTGTTCCATAACCAAGCAATAACATTATTAATTAAGTTCAATGAGAATTTGCAACTCTGTTTACTACAGAAACTTATTTGCTTGGCAATGAGGTGATCCTCATTTGTGGGTCTCTTATAAGCAGCACCACTATGCCCATTATAATTTCATGCTTACTAACATAGTATGAATACCCACTTACAATGCATCCTCCTAACACAATCTTATGCAAGCCGATAGTGATTAGTAGTTGTTAGCAATTTCTCAAATTTGAAATTCACAAATTCAAATTTACAACTCATTATGCATACAAACTATTATCACAGCCATGAGACTCTTTTCATGAGGTTTGGCTCTTTCACATGGTAGATTCCATCCTTTTCCATGGTCTTACTCTCATTGCCATGCTCCAAACAATCTACTCGTAACCTGAACTTCAATGAGCCAAACACTTGGTAAGTCTTGATGCATATAACATTTTCATTGCTGCAACAATCACTAAAGCATTTTCAGAATTTATAAAATTCCAATACTTCCAGCTGTTAATCACATCAATATTACCTAAAGCATTTATGGTAATTCTTGATGCATATAACATTTTCATTGCTGCAACAATCACTAAAGCATTTTCAGAATTTATAAAATTCCAATACTTCCAACTGTTAATCACATCAATATTACCAAAACTCATTTACTTCACGCAATCATTATCATATTTTAAATTATAGGGTATAGTCACATCATTCATGTAATTTAAATGAAATTTTTAGATACTCCTTACTTCACAAGCGTATCATTTGTACCACCTTGCTCTTCCATAGAGCATTTTTGGTAGCCAATCGATCATGACTACCTTCTTCATGCACTTACTATCATGCATTCATAATAGCTCCTGAAATGGTTCCAAAATGGTCATCAATTCATCATTTCAGCCATTAGTAATATAATATCACATGCACTATCTCAATGCACTTATAAAATGCATCACAACATTTGCACCCATACTTATGTAATCAGCTACTTACACCCTTCATATGCATCCATTCAATGCATAACTTCAAGATATATAAAATCCTTTAATGCATATCCACTCAATGCTACCTTGCATTGATTCAGGAATACCATGCATGGCCTAACCATGACTACTTCATATAGGATGCATTACTATAATCAAGATCATCACTACTTACTTTCCTTGGGCTACTAAGCTCAATCAACATATACAGGCATGGCACATTTCTATATGAATGTAGTATAACATTCAAATATCCACATGGTATGAGGTCTCTTACCTTTACCACTCCATGGAATTTGTCATAATCAAACTCTTACCTTCATGGGTCCTACTTACACGCTTGACATTACCAGTTTGGTTGGTCCTTTGCAGGAGATTGCAGAATTTTCTCACCAACTTTTGATTATGGACTTGTTGCCTTATCCCTTTCTCCAGAGGGTTTCTAGTCACCTTCGTCAGCATCAGCAACATATTCATCCATGTCCATGTTTTCATTGGTTTTTCCACTAATACCAACACCAAAGCAATAACTATCATTAGTGGTTTATTATAAATATATAATTTTCAATATCCTATGCATGCAAAGCATATCCTCATACATTTCAAGTATAAAACTTATAAATGGTAGTTATAATCATCAAGATAGGATTTAAGGGAAACTTCCCTTTTTAAGTCCCTCATCCTTGCATGGAACTCCTCTTCCACACAACAACTGGTTTGAATTCATGGTCTTGCTACCTCTAGGCATGCAATTCCCCAGAGTTGTCTATATTAATAGCAACACATTTATCTTTCAAGCAATCACTAGCACTTTTCTGCTCCATACTCAGATTCTAGTGACTTTCCCTTGTTCCTGGCTGGATAAGCTTACCAACACCTATCCACATGCTTCATTCTGACCTCGGGTGTGAAAACCACACTACTTCTAGAATGATGAAAAACATACAACTGTATTTTGGTCAGGAATGCTAACTTCAGTCACCTAGGGTTTTCTCCCTTTTCAGCCCTGTGACCACTGACAGTCTGTTGAATCTGCTGAAAACCTACTGAAAGACAGTTGAAAATTGCTTGAAAAATTACTGAGAAGTTCCTTTGAAAAAACCAAATCTCCTTTGGAAATTTATAAAACAACAATAATGCTAAAACACAGAATTTTCTCTATCTCTTGTTCAGCTCTGTAATCCACTGATAATCTACTAAAAACTCCGATGGAAGACAATCAAAAAATTTAGGAAAAACTACTGAGAAATTCCTTTGAAAATCCAAATTCCTTAGGCCCAATCGGACCTTCTTCCAACTATTTTTTCGACATTTTGGTGGTCAAACCAACTACACTTCTGATCTACATCGGCAAGCAAATTAATTGTTCATCGGTGGTCTATTTTCTTACTCCTTTCCGACATTTTGGTGGGAAAAATGACTAGACTTCCAATTTGCATCGGCGAGGAAACCAACTGTTGATCGGGTGCATAGTGATTTGAGCAGTCGCAACGGCGGAAAAAGATATTTCTATAGTTTCCACGGAGAACCGACTGAGCTTCTGATCGGTGATCCAATCGTTAAAAAATTTCTGATGCTTTTATACTCCTCAAATTTGTCTTCTAATCGGGTCTCTTCCTTGCTAACTCCCAGATGTTTTGGTGGCTGAAACTTGTAAATTATTCCCCTATATCGGCGAGTTACTCATCTATTTTCTTTCACCGTATCGGCCCTGACGTGGTCTACTATTCTGAGTCTTATCGGTGATAGCATAGACTAACTTGTTGCATCAGCGACTGGGTGCCCTATGCATCAGACGGTTAGTCATCAAGCTTTCTGCAACGGCAGCCCACAATCTCCCCAAGTCTTCCGCAGCCACAAGTCTATCGGCGGTCGGAACCCCTAGAAGCTGTGGAATTGGCCGCTCGAACACATTCCTTGTCGGGTGGTTAGTCCTCTTGACCTACACAATGGTGGATGTTTGACCAACAACTTTACCCGATGTAGATCATCGGCGAATGAATCATCTGAGCATCGACGATGTGATCAACTAACCATAGCCGATTCCTGATGATTCTAGGACTTAGAAAAAATTTTGAGGTTTTCTCTCTCTTCCTTTCTGAACTTCATCGGCTCAACCATCCTTTATTCTCCATCGATCTATTTCTTATCTGTCGGCAAAAAATTTCTCTATCCATCACCGGTCAAACAACTGTTTGTCATGGCCACCCAAAGCTACTGTTTACTAACACCTTGGCATCGACGACTGGAAGGACTAGTGCGTCGACGAGATAGTTGATTAAGCAGCCGCAATGGTGACACGCAAACCATTAACTCCTTCTGATGTTCATCGACGATGTCATCAACTAACATGCTATGATGGCTGATGAAGTCAAAACTTAGAAGAATTTTCAGAAATTTTGTGCCATCGGCGGTCAGAGGCTCTACCTGTTGGAGGCATAGTGGTCTAGGCATCGGCAATGGTGGTGGTCAATCGGCTAAGCATCGGAAATCCATCCATCTAAGTGTCTCGATGTGTCGACGGCCAAACACTTAAAAATTTTCCAAAATTTTCCTCCGCAATCTTCCTCCGCATCAGTCGTCAGATAAACTATCCATCGGGTGGCCTTCCCACTAAGTGCTCTGATGGGCCAATAGTTCTGGCACTTAGAAAATTTTGTGAATTTTCTTGTCTTCAATTTTCTGATTGCTGTTAGGCAGAAGGCAACCTGCCTTTGTTATCTGATCTATCATGGCCCATTCAGGCCGATGCTGCAACCAGATCTCTGATACCACTCTGTAACGTCCCCGACCCTCTGACCGATGAAGAGGACACTACTAACACCAAACATACAGGAAAATATCCCCATGAACACGAAGATGCATATAATTCTGAAATAAAAATTTTAAACATAATACATACTAAGATGCATAATCCTTCATATACATAGTGGAAGAAAACATACATTCATTCAAGCATGCACATGTTCATCATATTCATTAATCAGTAAATATAATTGCAGAAGTAAAATGGACAAGAATACTCATATTATAGGAACTTGTCCCGCAACCAGCTACATCACTGCAACATTCCACCCAACCATAGGCCAGCGTGCTCATCAATCTCTCGGCAACACTGCCACCCCCGAGCTGGGCATGATTCCTCAAGGAATAAGGGTCAAAGTAGGCTTACACATAGCCAAGGTACACCAATCAGCCAAGCCCACACAGTAGGGTTTATCAGGCCGTCAAGGAGCTAGGAAAGGCTAAATGCTAAGCTGGTGGCCTCAAACACTAGTTTTTGTTAGAATAATCAACCCATAGTTAGCTACCTTAGACATTAATTTAATTATTTTTTTCTTATTTGCCTAGTTCATGTGTCCCACCTTATGCAAGTTGTCATTTACCTATCCATAGTGGTCAAACTTGCCTTATTTGACTCATGTAGTGCTTGGGAAACCTCAAGGAATCAAATCTGCTTTATTCCTGGCCTCCTAAGCGCCCTTCTGCTTGTTCTGCTTGATTTCCTGCTTTTTCAGTGTTTTAAGGCAAATGGAAAAGCTTGACTAGGTGAGGTTGACTAGTTTTTTGATCTACACATCCTCCACTCTTTTCTCCTTGGAAAATCATGTATTAGTTGTCATTCCATCACTCTTTATATTTCCTAAGTGCTTTTTCCAATTCGTGAGCTCCATGACTGATTTGGAAACAGTTTTTTGCACCTATGGGGGATTTGCTTAATTTTGGTAAGCCTGCTTTTGACTAGATTCGAATTGCTCCTCATGCATCCGAATCCCTTATGTAATTATTTAATGCAGCAACCTATTATGTTACAGGTTTGGCTATTGTACACTTATTCAATACAGTTTAGTGTTCAGCTCATTATTCAGTCTCTTTTGTGAGTGATTTTGCATGTTCAATTGATAATTGTTGTGAGTAAAATTAATCTATCAATGGGTTCAATTTCCACATGGTATCAGAGCCATTGTAGATCAATTTCTCTCCTTCAAAATTGTTTTTCAGGTTCGACATCAGTAACTGGGAGCCTTCTACTGACAGCCAGGACAATTTCTGAGCTATGGATCAATATCAGAAGATCATCTTGACTCCCTTCAATTTCTTTGAATGGAAAGCAGAGATGGAGATACTGTTTAGAGAGAAAGGTCTCTACAGGGTGACTATGGCAACAGAAGCAGAGCCCAATGTAGCTACAGAGAAGATTAAATGGCACAACAGGAGGGATGAGGCCTATGGTCTCG